>JAQYXR010001016.1:0-44921 GCA_030545055.2 Neoaliturus tenellus
AGGTATATTAGTTACTGAATAGCACTAATAGTAATTAAAATTAATTTAGTATAGTACAGTTCCCAATGTAAACATATATTCAATAAACCTAGAGTAAAACATCCCTTTCAGTTAGGGTGGAATATTCTACCGCGGCGGTAAGTCACCGACCGTCGGCCTACGGATGAAGTGGTTTATTTTGGCAGCTCCGCTTGGAGGGTACTAATTACCCTTTTTGCTCAACCTGACCATCAGATTAAGTGTACTATTTTCAAAACACCTCAAAAATCGGATGAAGTGGTGTATAAGCAACTTTTAGACGAATAAAATTAGATATTTCACCGGATAAAACATATTGCCTTAAAATTCAATTATTTTATTGGTATTTAAAATTACTATTGTACATGTTGCTTGAAATCGAGCAATTTAGTTACTATACTTATAAAACATTTCATTTTCTTTAACGGAGCAATTTTCATTTTCCAAAGCCACTCTTGATAAACATTTTTGTAGGCCTACATCTACTTTGTTATCGTTACCGATGGCATAATTATTCACCGATGGTATAATTCAAGGATAATTAGTTACAAGTAAAACGGGTTCATTATTTTAATTACAAAAAAGTCTTATTAGTATTATAGTTGGTTTCTTTACGCATTGTTAGCTAGTTCAAATACGTAACATCTATTTTCCGTGATTCAAAACCAAACAGGAGCTGATGAATCGAAATGTAACGAAACCCTTGCACACTTAGGTATTCGCCTTCACAAAAGACTTCTAGAATTAGGTGGTTAAAATAAGTAAAACTATTAATCCATAATTCAAAACCAAGGAGGGACCTGGGTAAAACAACAACGGGTCGTTAGAGCAAATTTTACCTGCGGCCTCACCATACCTGCTTTGCGGGGGTGTGACATGGTATCGTCGCCGCGGCTTGAGGCGATTGAATATTTGCAATTATAATTATTTGTGAGACAGATGCCTCGCAAACATATTACTTTGTAATAATAGTTAATGAGGTACGTTAGAATGTTTATAAAATGTTTCAGTGTGAAATTATAGAATTATAGTTATTTGTGAGACAGATGCCCCGCAAATATATTACGTTACAATATCAAATTTCAAATTAAGGTGTCCTGATTATTTACATATTAACATTATATGGTCCAAGAAAAATAACTAAAATAACGACTATCCATAACGACAAAACGAAAACCACTCACTAAATAAATTAAATCCCCTTCGAATGAAAAATGAAACAGATCCTTGACTTAAATACAACAAAAAATAAACACAGCATAAAAAATGAAGCTACGACAATGAAGCGGCTGAAATTCACCATGTCATCCAGCTCCCTGGTGTTGACGGCGGGCTGTTGATGGGGCTCCACGGGAGGGAAGAAATATTGGTTGACCGCATTAAGGGAGACATATTCCTCTCCCGGCTCTCCAGGTTCCTCCTGGGGTTGTGGGTATGGAACGGCAAATTCAAAAGGTTGTAGTCCCAAGTCGGAAAACAACTCCTCAAGCGCTGAGGTGTCCAGCTCTTAATACATCTCCATCTAAGTCGGGTACGGCGGTACTGTGGGGTTGCTTTGCCCCTGGGTCGTTGGTGGGTCTAGTGGTTTGATCCCCAGACAGACCGATGGGGATATCGACGGCTCCGCACATGGTTCATCGTCTATGGCCATCTTGACGGTGATCCACAGTATTATCTCCGACACTTTGCAACCGCGTCGGGACAGCCTCGGACTAAGTATAACTGGACCGCGCATTCAATGGGCGAAAATCGTGGACGTCTCAGGACCATTGGATGGCAAAAAGCAGCGGATCCGAGCGACGGAAACCAAAACAGCGCTTCAATAAACCTGCATTTTTACCTACTAAACCATTACATAAATACGTTAACTTTATATTAAAATTTTCTGCTTGAAATGGTGATTCTTACAGTATTTAATAGATTAAAGAAAAGGTTTTTTAAATAATAATAGCACATAGTTTAATCAAACTTACTTTTAATTCAATTCAGTGATGACATGAAAAAAGTAAGATGCAGGAAAGTTTTTTATTTTTTGGCCAAATAAAAACTGTCAGCGGGAGTATTGTAGCTAATATTCTGAATTTTATTTTTTATGTCAAGCTTTTCTTCGTGAGACCAGCAGATGTCGTTGTACAAATTATTTTATAGAGCGTTTGAGGATTTCGTGAAGCGCGCGCGAGTATCTCGCATCTCTTTGTTATGATATGAGCTGATATCACGGTACAGTTTTTTACAACAGGAAGTACATATTTCAGAATCCTACAAATTGGTGTTTGAAGAGATTAATGCGTGGTAGAATAAAAGACTTTAAACACTCATCTACTGTTTATTTACAATCCCTGTTAAACATTACTAAATAAATTAACTCGTTTAGTTTTTGTTTCGTTCCTGTAGATACATTCGCTGGATGGGGCAGATACTTTCTTAGCCAAATCATGGAGACGAATTTTCAAAACATTAAACTTATCATCATAATTAATTTTATACAATGAGGGTCAACCCCACATTCCTCGACTGATGGATGTTTAAAAAAAACCTTGTCCCCAGTTAATTGCAAGTAAGCAATGCTATCTTGTTTACAAAATTCATAAATATTTGGGTTTAGTTACAATTGTTAACAATTGAGTCTAAAGCTTTGACAATGAGCAATACATCTTTACTTACTTTTAAGAGTACCCACATTTACAAAGTCAACGTACGCTACCTTTCATATTTACTATAATCTCTTAACAAAATTACATTTAAACAATATTGACATGACAATTTCGATTGCAATTTCCTAGCAATAAATTTATATATGTAATATAAAACATGTTCTTTAAAATATATTAAAAATATTACTATGTTGTTTAGAACTAAAATTATATAAAAGCTCACCCGAAAAATGACAGGTCTTTGTTCTGTCCGTCAGCTCGGTTAGTGCAATTACATGAACAAGATTTACCATAGCTAAAAAACTATTAGCCATAACTAAAAACTGGTCATTAACAGCAACTACATCCTCTCTTCACTGTCTCCTAAACACTGACAGATTTTTTATATATTTTTAACAGACGATAGGATTTATTTATAGCATTTTTATGTGTCTGTTGAGGTTCGCGCTCTTGCGTCGAGATCGCGGGTATCCACGAATCAGCTCTCGCGCCGGATCCACTGAAATAAAGTATTATCTGTAGCGGAAACGGCTAATGTTAGAAAATATTACTTGAGATAAAAAAAATTATTTAGAATGTCGTCTACAACTTCTTCGCGGACACTTTTTACCTGACCAAAAAATAAAAAACTTTCTCGCTTACTACTTTTGTTATGTCACTAATTGAGATGAATTAAAAAGAGTTTTAGTTTAACTAATAATAAAAATTAATAGCAGACCATTGAAAGTTTAAATACATACCATTAGATTCAAAATTTCATGGTGAACATTTTAATATAAATTTAACCTTTTTATTTTCATTCCGAATGGCCTAAATGTCAGGTTACATGAAGCGCTGTTTTTATGTTCTTCGCTCGGGTCCCGCGACATCGAAGCCTTTTGCCACCCGTCGGGCTCCAGACTTCCACGTTGTTTAGTTCAGTTTTGCATGGCAGGGCTCGGTCCAGTTATACTTAGTCCGAGGGGACAGCTATATACCACGTCTCCATCCTGCAATGGTGTGCTGGGAACTAAAGGAGGGGAGTTAGTTGTATAACCGGATTGGTGTTAAGCTCCACACTACACCGTGGTGATCGCCTCGGTGTTCGGGAGGGGCTCAGCATCATCAGCACAGCGAAGGGCTCCACTGGAGGGCCGTCTCGCGGTTTGGGTTACGAGATAGAGTGGCGGGGCTTGGTGGTGGTGCGACAATTCGACCGCTAGCGTCTTTATTAGGCGGAAACAATTTTTCCTCCTTCTCGGCTTTTTTCTTGATGAGGTACCTTAATGAAGAATACCGTGAGCACCATATTTAATTGAACACTGAATGAAACATAGAAAAACAAATCGAATAAGTAACTTTCTATAAAGATAACACGGGATAGTATTTACAATTTCGTTCACTAGCGGTACTAGCAGATTAGTACAAATTATTCAACGACACTATTTAGGTCCTTTATATGCCAAGTGCCAATTTATTTATTGTCTCCGGGATCTTTGCGCTCATACACCCGCAGTGACAATTTGCGTTTGATGAGAAAAAGGCATACAAACGGCGTGAGTGAGGCGACAAAATGTTTGGCGGCAGACGATAACACATAGTTTTTCTTCCAAACTTTGTGGCCTACTTTAAATTCCATTGGTCGCCTACGCAAATCGTAATATTGCTTATGCATATTACCTGCTCAGTTAATATTTTCCATTGTGGCATTCCGGACCTTAATTAACGTGGAAGTTAATCGCTTTACATACTCGGGGACTGTGATTAGATTAGGGCTATCCTTATCGCAAGGCTCCCCCCTTAGAGACTTCGGTTACGTGATCTCGCGGCCAAAATTTAAGAATGCCGGCGATAATCCCGTAGTAGAGTTCCGGGCCGTATTGCAAGCAAATATATTTCTGAAATATATTGATCCCATTTCTTATGATATTCTTCACAAAATTGCCGAATAACTGTCTTAATTGTTCGATTTGTTTGTTCAACAGGATTGGCTTGGGGCGGGTGTCTTCCCGATTGCGGTCAGTCCTGATTCCAGTCAGTCCCGATTGCGGTCAAGTCTAGTTTTATGGGGGCTAGTCGAGGTTCAGGTGGTGGAAGGGTGGCCAGATTGCGGTCACATTTTGAGAGACCCCTTCGTCGCGTTCTTAGAATACCTTACCACTTATATAACAGAATGATTCGACCGTAATCACAAATGGAGTCTAGTTATATTTAGAGCAGCAAGGATTCTGAAATGTGGTATATGTTGCTGACTCATATTTTCATGTGGTAGTTATGTAGTAATAATACATTGCCATTGTCAGTAAAAAAGGTTTTCAAATTTTACCATTTCTCAGAATGATTTAATTAAAAGTTAGAATTTTAATTAGTTTTATAAATTATAACTGTTTTAAGATAACTTATTTTGTTAAAAACTAGATAACTGTATACAAACTGCAAAATATAAAAATATAAAATTGATTAAGTTTATTGGACTTTATTGGATTTGTTCGATCTTAGAAATGTTTAGGCCTACGTTAACTTGAAAAATGCCGTACCATTTTGATACTCACAACGCTATAGGTACCATGCAAAAAGTGATTTTCTTATTTACCTTAGACTATTGTCCCAATTTAAGCGGTATAAAGTTATCCTGTAATTTAAATTATTTTAAAATCTTAGTAAAAACATGTAAACTTAACTTTTCAATAACTTAAAACTGATTACAGTACAAATCTCTATATATTAATAGGCAAGCGTGTTTTATTTCCTCCTTTTTTCTCAGCTTGTGTACATAGTAGGAGAAATCCGCGCATACCGTTAGAAAGGGGTTGTGCTGTAGATGAGCAGAATCTCGTTTTAATTCGCATCGGCCCACGGGGCTACGCCCTACAGTCTTTCAAAGTTTCAATGTTAATCTTATGAGAGAAGGGTAAATGACTGAATCATTAGACAGCTGTTGACATAACAAATGCTAGCAAATCAGGAAGAACAGATGCTTAAGTTGTAACATATTGTTTTAACAAATTAGATCCAGACGGTCGACATCAACTAGAAAACATTTTGGTTGAATTTCAACCAGGAGGCGATCTCTAGTTTTCTCAAATAAAAGTCAGATTTGAGACAGGACTGGGGAAAATTGCTGTAATGTAATAGACAAGGGCTGTTTCATTACCGGGTAAAACGATGTAAAAATTAGTAACCAAAACGTCACTATCCTGATAAGCTGGTACATGTTATTCTTATGGACATCAGATGGATTACGTCACCGGCCTGACTCAAAAGCGGTATTTCAAACATCAAAGGAATGAAACAGCCCTTATTTTGTTCATATGTTCTCCGCAGTCCTGGATTTGAGATATAAAATTTATCAATTCTGTGTTTTTGCCTATGAATTCATTGCTGCATTTCAGTAGGTCTAATTGTCCATTAAAACCGATTCACCAGGCAATTAATTGATTCACAATAAGTTTGACTCCTTTAGTTGACTCATTCCTTTCGGCATATAGTTTAATTTGGTATTACCAATCTAAGCAAATCAGAGGCACGCTATTTTAGTATTGAGTGTTATCTCCAGTATTAGAATATAACCTCCTTGGGTGGATAGGTTTCTATGATGAGTTTTCGCTTTACAGCTGTTCACTTTCATATCAATCAATTTCCTTAACCATGTTAATCAAATGGGAAAATGGTGAACTTTTGAGGGGACGTAGGGCCCTTCCCCTTAAATGAATATTTACCAACTGACTTTAGAAACAACTTCAAGCCGAGCTCTATCCAATGACACAAAAATCATAAAAATCTGTTAAAAAATGTGGGAGGAGTTCCTTGTTCAAAAAGCCATGGGGTTCAAAAATGTGACCGCAATCTGGACAAATGCCATTCTATTAGCCCACGACATTTTTGGGGTGACCGCAATCTGGACAGTTTTACCCCTGACCGCATCGGGACTGACCGCAATCAGGGCACAACCTTGGGCGAAAATGCCGGCGTGAATTTTATTTCAAAGCCGTAATCTTTCGATAAATCTTTAAAGAGTTGGTCTGATGCCCATTGTACCCGTGGTTTGCAGCTGCTCCACCTTGTGTCGTTGGCAGACGTCGCACTGCACGAACTCGCTCACGTCCCGCTGCATCACGGGCCAGTAGTATTGATCTGTAACACGCGCTAATGTTTCTCGCGGCCTAAGTGAACGGCAGTTGGGGTCGAATGACATTTTACGAGAACGCGATCTCCTTCGGGGTCGCGAACGCATAAATTCCATACACTGTAGGAACTTTTGTTTTGGTCCTTTTGGTTTTTGTAAACCTTCGTTGGCTGCCTTCGATACAGAACAGGGAACTCACTCCACTAAAGGAGGGGCAGGTTATTTACAAGTTGCGGAATTCCCAAGGCCGCCGCACAACAGATATGAACGGTGACACGTCAATAATAACGAGAACACATACTTCTAACCACTTGGCCGCTGAACCGTATAGCATAACATGAGCATAATTGGAGACATGTAACTTTAATTTAATTCAAATTTGTAAAATTTTAAATTTTATCTATATTAGTCGCTAACACAGTAAGTAAATTGACAAATGAATGCTGATGCTTGGTGGTAAATGTGTGCGTGCATTATTAATTACTACCTTTAATGTAAGACATAAGTTATGATAGGTTGAATAAAAGATCCAAACGGGCTTTATAAAGAAAACCACATAATTTAATAAATAAATGATTACAATGTCTTGCAAAATCAGAGGTAGTATTTAGGTAAAACTATTAAACCTAAAAACTGCTATCACAGAGTAAGGAACCTTTAAAGGATCCTTACTCTGTGCTGCTATCCACAAAACAAAAGTCATTGCATATTTCAAAATAGTAGCCCTGTCCTCCACAAAACTGTTTAGACAAGGTAAACCATCCGTCCTTCTGGGAAATGAAGAAAGCGTCGGTAACCCTTGGATTGTCTTTTCAGAGCCACCCGACGCGACGGGGAACCCGTCTCTCCTCAGTGCATAACTGCTTTTGTACCGACACTAAGTGGATTTTCGGAAACCCTAATATTTTTCGGCGGCCTTGTAAATTGTTGAATACCATTTCGCACCATTTACCTACTTCGTTTTTAAACTAATATAGAAAACGTGACACTTAGAATAGATTTTAAACTGCTTTATACCGATTTTAAATGGATCTTTTTTAACCCTAAGGTTTCCGGCGGCCATGTAATTGTTTACAATTTCGCACTATTTGCTTAATCTGTTACCGTATCAAACTCATGTGAAGTACGTGACACTTTCAATAAGCTGGTAAAAGCTTTTTACTGGTATTCCTAATAGTTCAGGTGGTATTGGTTTTACCTAAAATAAAACTGATTTCAATTTATTTACAAACATTTAAGACAAAGAGGAAAATTAAAATTATAAAATATTGTTATCAAACTGTTTATTCCGGAAGAAACTTTAGGCAGTTTATCAATCATCGCTCAATGTTTATTAATAACAATAAACAAAACCCGAGTTGTTTTCCGTTTTTTTTCTTCTTAAAAATATAATACATTTTAATTGGCTGTTATTTTTTACTCGTTCATACTTTTGAATTCAGACTCATATATTACTAGTCTGTATTTAAACGGCGTTATATTTACCTAAAAAGTTTTACCAGCAGCAAAAATCGAATACAAAATACGCTTTCGGCAATTCATATGTTTGTAATGCTGTTACTAATTTTAAAATATATGTTTTAGTACGTTTTTCAATACGTTTTATACTGCATTTCAAATTAACTTTCTGTTGTTTTAAAATTAGAAGTTTAGTATGATTTTCAATATCTTTTTGTTTATACTTTAAATTAAATTATTAGATTGATAAACTAGACATTTTGTTGTGGGATACTTTTTTAACCAGTTTGCAGGTATGTCTGGTTTTACGAGGGGGTAAACAAGGCCCTTGGGGTGGGAGGATTCCAGTTTGCGGACAGGTGTCGGTGAATGATGTAAATTTTTCCCCTTCTGAGATTGCCAAGCCACTTACATATTTTTAATATATTAACAGAATGATTTGACCAATCATAGAGTACTTTATAGACCAAACATGACTTCCCTTTACTCGTTAAATTATATTCCATCTCACTAAAGCAACTAAAACACAATGTTTAGGCCTACTAAACTGCGTAAAATAAAAACGAATAAATATAAATGTACATAAACATAAATGTACAAAACATGGTACGGTATTTGATTTCCCTGTTTCGGACGCCGTTTTTCAACCGATTTTCTTTAAACTTGGTAAGTGTTTAGTAGAATAGGTAGTTATATTAGGTCCCTCATACCTCAAAATTTTGAAAATTTAACAAATATTACTCTCTGTGACGTCGCAAAGTAACTCGATTTTCGTTACTAATATTTGTTAAATTTCCAAAATTTAGAGGTATAAGGCACCTAATATAACTATTCAACTAAACATTTACCAAGTTTAAAGACAATCGGTTGAAAAACGGCGTCCGAAACAGGGAAATCAAATACCGTACCATGTTTTGCATTAAAAGCCGTATAGTTAAAATTGCCGATGGGGCTACTGGCCCAGGGGTGAAGATGACTCTTTAAGGGGGTAGTATGTGCGAGTTTAGTACAACTTTGAGGTCCCAGTTCATTGGCATTAGTTGAAAAGTGACTTGAGCGACAGCCGATACGTCGGACGGCGAAACATTCTAGAGCCATTAGCCTACAACGGACGCTGGAATCCCCGCTGGACCCTCCGCTACCTGCTGATAGGCCGCTGTGCCAGGATCGCAGTTTCGGTTGTGGGATTAGCGAACCCTTTTGAGGATTAAAACTAAGATCGCAGTTTCGATGCGCCGAGAGTTGTTTACCCAATAACCAAGAATGTAGGAATGCGGTTGGAGCGGAGGCGGGAAGTTAAGAGGGCGTTGGAGTCAATCCAAATTCCGCCTTTGCCCCATAAGATCAATGTTAAACGGGATGTCAAATAACTCTTTTATTTATAGTTAGAAAATAATTGTTTATAGCTCTAAATAAAGGATTCGTCAAGGCGAATTTGGTTTGCGAGGGGATTTTTTTTATAAAAATTAGTGTTTTTGACTAACTTGAAATAACAAAGCAAGTTTTTTACTACTTTTAAAACATTTTCTACAGAATTTTATAAATTATTTACAAAGAATCGATCTCGCAAAAGGAACGGGGAATTCAATTGTGATTCAAACGCTATTTATTCTGAGCCAATCGGACAAAGAATAAAGAAATTATATGACAAATGCCGGGGACAAGATTAGCATTGCTCTTATGGGAAATAAATCCAACATGGCGGCACTCCAACGCCCTCTTAAGGTCAGCGCCCTTACATGTACAGGGATTTCCCCGACGACGAACTCCATAGCTGAGCTCTAAAAGACAATCGCAAACTAAACAGCTCTCATTTAGTGTAATAATTCGATTCCTCATTTGAAAGTGTATAACAGATTTTTTTTCAACATGAAGAGTATTATTGGTAGAGTACATCGATTACGAATTTTCTTGATAAAGAGAAACTAAGAAAATTAAAGAGTGTATATACATTTAAAGTAACCTTAGCACTTACTAGTAACAATTATTGTATTTAATAATTTTTTTCTTTTTCCTTTTTGTTAATTTTTCAATATGCGTCATGTAAACAACATGAAATAAAAATTATAATAACACAAACAACTACAGCGTGCGTTTACTACCTGCTTCCTTGGGTAAATGGTTTTTATGACAGGATTAAAATATGTGTCCGCAAACTGGATAAATCTAATTAGTGCATTCCACTACATTTTTGGGTTGTCCGCAATCTGGAAGATTTTGCCCTTGTCCTTAATCTGGACTGTCCGCAAATAGGACACAACCCACAGGGTAGGTATGACTCAACGCCGAGCGTCCGAGCTGCCAAAACCGGTCGTGCATGGGCGGGGCGAACTCCCTGCCTGCGAGTAGCTTAAGCGGTAAATAGCCTATTTGGTTCAGTAACACGTTATCCCATTAGCATACTGTCCCAAGTCACATTTATAAGAAAACGGTAAAAATTAGTCCCAATTGTTTTACAGTCAATTAAATCTGCTAATGAGGTAGCATTTTGTCCGAAGAAAAATTGACAAGGGTTGAGGAACGCAGCTTAGGTATATGGTAAAAGCAGGGCCAGTCCGAGGGTTGTGCGATTCATGCAGGCCGCAGGGGGCACCAGCCTGGGAGGGGCGCAGATTAAAATTACGGTGTTATTTTATACTTACAACAATTAACCCCTTAACCCCTTATCTATTCACTAGCATTTTGAGTGTCTCTACATTAGTTCACTAATACAGTAAATATAAGATACTGTAGAATATAATTTTACTGTTTATGGATAGTGATGTGTCAATTGACACCGTCCACGCTAATTATTTGGTTTCACTAAGGTTTCTACACTGAGTAAAACTTGAAAATGTTCAATGAGCTTTTTAAACAATAAATAATTTATCAGATTATTGTTAGCGTCCCTAAGAAGGGGCGGCATCCAATTTACAGGCAACCGAAGGCACGATCCTCGACTCCAAAAGAATTTTTGACATTATTAGGCTGAGCGTATTGCCACTTCAGCGTATCCACTCTGGCCAAGATCAAAATCCCGGTGGTCGCGGGCTGAATATCCCATTTATTTCATCCCACTTATCGTATAGATATAACATTTTATCCCGACGTTTGCGTTTTGAGATGTTTTATTTTTAAACCCCCAGCAATAAGTTATCTGCTGATTTTCATTTTGGTTTTTGTTGACTCCATTTTAAAACAAAGAGCCACTGATGGTAATGACACAATATTTTTCCATTTCATTTGTAGGTCTGTTTATAAAGCAACTAACGTAGCTTAGGCCTAAACTGCGAAACTTGTGTTGTAATTTCTCATATTTTAATATCAACTATACAACAATTGCCACGTTCAAGGGTTCTCCTATCAGGATAGGGATTCTATAAGGTTATTTTTCTTTGTAGCTAATTTTGGTGATTTCATTTTGTTGTCTTACGAACCAATTTACTGAGTTTTGAAGATACGCATTTAGCCTTCTTACGTTTAAAAGTTCTGGTAGTTTTATTACTTTATACGGAAATATTATTTTGTGTAATGGTAGTAGACAAATTAATGTACGACCGAGAAAAATTTTAACTTCGAGGTATATGGTTTTTAACTTTCGTTATCAATGAAGTCGCAAAAGTTTTGAATAATCGTTCATTTTCTTCACTATTACTATACTATTTTTTAAGATTTACCTAGACCATTAATCAGATTTATAATAAAAGCGATCTCTTGAAAAGGTAGTACCAAAAGATATCAAGAATTCTCTGTTAATTTCAAATAACATGCAATCTTTATTTGCACTCGGCTTCGACCTATGTTATATAGCTCGACCTAGCTTATAGCTCGTGAAACAATTACCGGTATGTTATTTTATAAGGATATGATTCACAGTATTCGCCAAAATAAATAGTATCGTACTGAAATTGTAAGATTGTATATACTTAGTTTCACCAACATAGGCCTATACAAGTAAAAGTAAGCAACTAAAAGTTTCAACTACTTCAAGTATTTAACAGTTATCTTGAAGCTAATTCACCTATTATGATTAAGCCAAAGGGACTGGAGAAAAATAAAGACACGTCAAAAAAGCTATGAAGAAATAATAAAAGACTTAAAACGTTTTTAGAAGAAAAGTATGGAGATAGAACATCACATTAACCTCAAAATGTCTGTTTTGATTTGATTTTAAAACGATAACCAGATGACGCCAATGAGTGAAGACGAGATTTTAATTAATTTATAGCATACTATTACATATTGGTGTTGATATTGACAAGAAACCCTGCTAGAAGCGCATGTTTGTTCAATTATTGATTCATTATATTTATGATTGGCTAATCAAGAAAATTTAATAGTCTTATATAATCCATAGTGTAAACGGTGCTCAACTGTGTTGAAAGAAGTTTATTTGTGACATGGGTGCTGGTTGCCGGACACGTTATCTTAACATGAATAGACTTCTCATAGCATAGGCGTGTGTGAAGCATATTGAAGGTGGTGCGATCTCGTGCGGCGTACATGGAAGTAAACGTAACAAATGATAGATATATCAGTATTACCACTCTTCTCAACTAAGGATGAAACATTTTATAACTGAAAGTTGTGTTTATGTTTTGGTAAAGTGTTTTTGCAGCAATTAATTTAGCTGAATAATAACAAAATCGATGGCAGCGACTCTGGTGCCCACCGAACTTCAAAATTGTTGCCTCAAACTAAATGCATTGGATGAGAGGTCTGTTCACGTAGGTGTACATAGTCAATGTCAATATTCTCACTAAATTATGATACGGTGATCTTTAATTTTTTAAACCTATATTTTCACTTCGAGATTCAACAGTAAGAGGTTGAGGCCAATAATTTAAAAAAAAATGTTAAATTGAAATTAAAACCCGTGCTCGATTTCAGGGGGAACGGCGTTCGCGTACCTTTAAAAAAATTATAAAAAAATTTATAAAAAAATAATTATTTTAGAAACTAAGGAAAGACTTAAAGTCAAGTATATACCTAAAAGTCAAGTATAGTTTGGTAAATTAACGTTAATAATATTTTTAGTTTCATCCCAGTAATTTAATTTAGTTTTCTTTCAAATAATATTGGATGTTCAATAAACAGTTTTTAATACAATATGAAGACAGTTAAATGCGGATAACCTACTGAGACAGTAATTAGTTACTTACTAACAAATACCTCAAGTATTTATTTTTTTAGGTAATATGTGAAAGAATGTAAATGTTTGGGAGCGGTACGTTAGATGATGTATTTAAACTGTAAAAAGTTCGCCACAGTTTTGTCCTGCATCTGGAAATATACAAAGTAACAGATAAGAAACGCCTAGGCATACAGCCTTCTATAAAGAAACAATTAAACTGATTAATAGTAGTAACCGGAACATAATAAGTTCAACAATCCAGTAACATCATTTTGTAACGATGAATTTTAGCTTTTACGAACCGGAATCTATTAAATACATTTGTCTAAAATATAATAAGAGTTGTCACGATTTATTCATATTATCGTGTAAGATATGTTGTGGTCAAAGATTTATCAACAAATAACAAGAAAATCAAAAGTATGGAGAGTAAAAAATGTATTCTTAACTATACGTTAGTAAAACCATTAATTTAAGGATGATTCCTAAATTGTGTAGATAGTCAATAAAATATATTCTAGATTAATATCGTCTACATAGCCTGTAATTTTATGCAAATAAGCCCTGTCCGTGAGTTGGTAATGCCATTGGGGGTTTCAAGTTATCACAGGGAGTAATGTTCAGAGAGTGAATAGTGATGACGGGGTATGAGCGTGAGGGGAGGTAAAAGTGGAAGGAGGAACCGGCGTGGCAGGTGCGGACTTTCATGGTGTCATGGCGGCCGCTCCCGGGACGGGTGCTGACTTTCATTGTTTTTTTATAGCGACTAAGAACTGGTGCCGACTTCCGTGGTCCCGATTTTGAGTGTCATTAAAAAGCTGAACAAATATTCTCAGGTACGTAAAAAAAGCTGCAACTTAAGAGTATTTTTTTAAAATCTTCCGGGGGAGGGGCCCGTGGTGAACCATTTCCTTTACAGTTCCCTTACCTCTTTTTTTAGAAATCGAGCACTGATTAAAACTATTACATGGAATTATTGGGCGAAACAAAGGCATTCATCTAGAGTCGGATTCTTACTATATGTATCAAATTGGGCTATTAATTAACAGTCCTGTTTAAGGAGAATGTCGGCCTTAATCAGTAACAAGACTTCATGATTGCGCCACAATCATCCTACGCATCTCTCCTTCATACTTGACTTAAACTACGTATTTATTGTAGTTATTTCACCATTTCTATACATATATTAAAGGTAAATGTAAAGGTATTAAAGTAACGAGCATTCTTGTTGCCAGTGATCGAGCAAATTTGATCAAGACAATCACATGACATTACTAAACATTTTGTATATTTGAAATACTACCAACGTGTATTTCTAAATCAACTACACCCGGCTAACCCAATATTGTGATTATCAGTAAAAAATGTTGTTGTCCCAAATCAATTGCAATTTTATTGTAATGGGAAATTTTCTAATATCAACCATGGATAGTGCCAATATTTTAAGTCCTACGCTCATTATTATTTTTACCGTCGTATGAAAAAAAACTTGGGAATCGCTTTTAAAAGAGGGTTTTACTAATTTAGTATTAACAGTAGCTACTGAGTAAGAATGTACACTTTTTTATGCATGGATGGTAAAACATATCATGTTTAAATGCTATGTTACAAGCAAGGATTCGCTCTGGTACACGCGAACGGCCGACGTGAGTTGAACGGGCGGGGAAATAAAATTGTCATTTTCCCCGCCCCTGTGAGGTCTGGCGGTCTATACCTGTCCGCGGTCGCGTGGGTATCCGATCGTTCCTTTCTTCCTGGAGTCGACCCTTATAATCCTCACTAATGCGCAGGGGTATTCGATCAGCTCGAGGAGGTCCAAAATCACGTGGGTATTTGATAGCAGCCGAAGTTTTAAACTACCCTACCGGTCTCACAAAACAATGAGGGCCGTCCTCCTCCTTACAAATACTTTACCTCAAGAAGGCCCGGCTAAATTCGTGCATTTATTATTCATTGTAGTTATTATAATCGTTGTAATAAATTTATTGTACTTATTGTAATTATGGAACCAGTGAAGTAATTAGAAAACGTTGCCTCGTCACTTCGAAAGTCACAAACAAGACAAACTATTGCTCCTTTTAGTAAATAGGAACTCAACAAAGGATGTACAAAGTGCTTTATTTGCTTTATAGTTAGGATATAGTTAAAAACTAGGAGTGCAAATACTACAGTTTTCTTTTATATTCCTCAATTATTTACCTAAATACTAATCGATATTTCGATACATAACATAAATTTTCGGTAAATTTAAAAAAATGCACATGACTATTATGGCAATTTATAAATATATGTTGCTAAACGCCTAAGTCAACGCCAAACTAACGCTATATGTGAACTGACTATTTGCAGCGCGGCCGAGTTGACGTAGCATGCATGCAGAGTGTTTTGGCTGGTGTGAACCGGGGCTAACTATACAATGTTCAAGTTCACCTTTCAGTACAGGCCGTTTACTATCCTATTACTTGTACTTTGCTGGATACATTTGTTAACTATATTTATAACATGTGATTATAAAATCATCAGCTGATTATTATGTAATGTGGTTAGTACCGTGCAACTTAATTTCCCTTTTTATTTGAATGGCTTAAGGAAAATCCATACTGAAAGGTGAACGTGGAACCGAGTATAACTTGCAACTCGAAAACAATAGTAAACTAGGTTTACTCAATTTTGAAATAGGCTATTACGGCAGTCTCAATTTCAAAATACATAAACAAGACAAACTGCAAAATTAAATAATTTAAACTCACTTTTCACTAATAGAAAGAATATAATGTAAAATGTCTCACGTAACTGAACTCCACTCATTAAATCCAGCACGAGTCACCATGTTATAGAGTAAAATACACAATTAAGTCGAACTCCAAGAGTTGGCCAAAAATAACCTCAATCACCATGCTCATACAAGGTTAAAATGTGTCAGATAACCGAACTCCTCGAGAGAAATAACCTCTAATACTTGCCTCATCATAGAGTAAAATTCATGAATTACTCAAACTCCGAGATGAGTCAAAATTAACCTAAATATTTTGGCTTAAATAGATTAAAAATTGTACATAACCAAACTCAGAGAAGAGTCAAATATAACAACAATATTTCTACTTATATAGAGTAAAAAGTGTCGCATAACCGAACTCCGAGAGGAGTCAAACATAACCTCAATCTTTGGGCTTATATAGAGTAAAAGGTGTCACATAACCGAACTCCGAGAAGAGTCAAATATAACCCCAATCTTTCTACTTATATAGAATAAAAAGTGTCGCATAACTGAACTCCGAGAGGAGTCAAACATAACCTCAATCTTTGGGCTTATATAGAATAAAAAGTGTCACACAACCGAACTCCGAGAGGAGTCAAACATAACCTCAATCTTTGGGTTTATATAGAGTAAAAAGTGTCACATAACCGAACTCCGAGAGGAGTCTAACATAACCTCAATCTTTGGACTTATATAGAGTTCCCTTGGAGTTCGTCCTACTTCGTCTATATGTCGGAGTACTACCTACTGAGGTAACGTGAATATATATATATATATATATATATATATATATATATATATATATATATATATATAGATATATATATAGATATATATATACATATATATGAAAATGAACGAACGGTGTTTTTGGCTTCTGGGGACCTCAAAATGAAAAAATAACATGGTCCCGGGCTTAGGTCTTACCATGGCTACTACCGTAATAGCGTATTCCCTATAGGGAAATTCGCTAAAAAAGAAAAAAACATATAATAAACAATTGGGTTTTTGTTAATAAATTGCAAATACATAGTTCACTATTTTACTATTTCCTAATAAACAAACTGATACAAAATAATATAATAATTAGTCTTCCTGACTGTAGCATTCCAAAATTATGTTTTAACACCCCCCTTGTTAATTTTTGTCAAATAAATTGATTTAAATAAAACTGCATATTTCGAGGTATTTACAGGAAAAAATGTAAGTCAAATTAGTTTAGCTTATTACCCTTGACTTGCTTTCCTTCTCTTATAACCTATGATTACGAGACTATAAAACACTACTGGCGTGATAATACGTAATGCGTTACCGGATGAATTGGAAATTCCGCCACATCCCCTTCCCCTTCCCATTCCCCCACCTCAACACCACTAGACGGTGGCTTCATTGTTGTATTGGAATATGTTTTGTGGATTGTATCGATCATTGAAGCTTATTAAATAGTTAAGATATATCTCTAATAACGCATTCTCTCTAGGGGAATTCGCTAAAAACATTAGTAAACAAACAAATTACTAAACTATTAAAAGAAACGATAAAAATAACAATTATAGAATTAACAAACAAATTGTTAATAAATATGTCATTTTAATTTAACAACATCCATAGAAAATAACATTTTATATGTAATAGACTTTTTTTATTTTATGATTTGCGTGTTGTATGGATAAAAAAGTCAATTTAAATTATCAAATTTAACAAAAACTTCGTAAGGCCTACAATCACTTATAAAAAAATCAATTACTCAATACAGGAAATAATATTTAATTCTAATTCACTTTGAAAATTTGTTTGAACAATATTTTTTTTGTATAGGCTAAGATAATACGGATCTTCTTAAAAGCTATCTAAATGTTTTAAAAGTATTTTATCGGATTGGCTTATCTCCATAAATACCAAGTTAATTTATGTTGCAAAACTGTCTTTCTTTTTAATATTCTATTATAACTTTTCATCGGCCATAAACTATCTCATCCATTAACTTAGTATAGAAATTTAATGTAACTACTTCATTTATGACTATGAACATAAATTTTTTGTCGAAAAATCCACATTTCTATTTGGCCAATTGGTTTACTTAATTTAACTATTACATTTAATTGGAATCCCTTCCGCATAGAAACAAAATACTTGTAACACTGTATACACTTGTATATAATTCAAATCGTTTCAGTAATAATTTTCCACAGCTTAAACACGAAGTAATTCGTAGCAGTAGTGAGTCACTTCACGGTGTTTTAGTCGCTAACCAGCGGATATAATGACTTTGTTCAACTGAACATGGACCTCGTTGATTACACAAGTTGAAAGCACAATATTGTGAACTTCACGTGTTCATCGAATTAAACATACCAGTAACATTATATGAACTGTATCTATCCAGACAGATTTAGGTTACATGAAAAATACACTCTTTACTTAAAAGTTACAAAAGTATAAATATTACAAAGCCTTTAATTAAATTCAGTTGTACGATAGTTTGAGATCGTATATTTTAATATAATTTAAAGGAGTTATATGATTATAAATCACAACATTGTTGACAATATGTTCATAATAAAAAAGTCTATAAATCATATTTTTACATCTTAATACATAAAATCTTGTGACGTACGTGGTTACTGATTACATTTAATACTAATAGTGGAAATATTTAATTAAAATACCACATTCAAGAAGTTATTCACTTCACAAAAAGAAACCAAGTTAGAGTTATTTGTATTAAATTTACTCCCGCAAAATAAAAAGTTAAATAAAAAGTAAAAAAATACTAATAGTGAGCACACTAATACTAAATACTAATAGTAAAATACTACTACTAATACTATTACTAACACTAATACTAATACTAGTACTAATACTACTACTAATACTAATACTAAAATACTAATAATAAACACGTGGTAGAATGATATAAAATTAATGTTTCAGAAATCATTTTGTAAATTTGCCCCTACTTTTCCCCTTAGGAGTTCTAGAACTTATGACAAGAAAGTAATATAAATAAATGAGTTGTTTAGATCTATGTTAAATAAAATTTCTAATCTACGTTCCAAAGTTTTGTTAATTAAAGAATTAAAAAAAATTTGGTATAATTATGAACAGTGAACTGAACTTTAACACATACAAATATTAAAATCAAAACTAACACGAAGCATCAGATTTTTTGTTCCTCAGGGATTTATGTCCTAGGTATGAAATGAGTTTGTTGTATTTTTCGTTAGGGAACACTATTCGGTTAAAACATGAATTAAACCAATAGTTATTTTCTAAAATTGTATACTAGATATGAGAAAAGAATTAGATATGAACTGTCTTTTCCTAGTTGTGACTATACTAAATCTGAATACATATTTTTTCATATAAGTGGTAATGTAATGTTACTTGAAAATAGTTATAGATCGAGATTTAGGTAAGCAAGAAATATTAGTTTTCTGACCTAAAGAAAATATAAAAAATTCAAGTTTTTCACAAAAAAATAAGTTTTTTCCAAAATTTTGTCATTTATAAAAAAAATATTTAAAAACACTTAACTTAAACTAAAAAAAAAAAAAAAACAGTCTTTAAAAAAAGTAAAGCATTGGCTCTTTTCCAAGTAAACCGTCGATAATTGTAAAAAATATGCGATCTGTTATACAGCCTTTTATTATTAAAGATAGATTGTATTATAAATTATCACCGCTTCCTCCTATTGGACAGTGTCCGAGCCTGCCGTCCTGGTGGTCGCCGGAGTCATTCCTGTCAAGCTCTTGGCAGGAGAGAGGAAGGCGATTTATCAGAGACATGGCGAGATCGGCAAGGACACGGAAAGAGGATAAGAGCACTCCAGGACCTTCCAGCTGTTGCAACACAATTGTGAGCAGGACACCCGAGGACGATGGACTGCCCGACTTATAAAGCCATTTTTTTTTATAAATGAGGCGCGTTGGGTGGAACGGTGGCATGGTATGGGGAGGTGAACCTGACCTAATTCCTAACATTTTACGGCTATTTTCGGTCGTACCTATCTGCGATGGGCAAGACCGGTTACCGGACTGCATTTATTGCCCGGGCGTTCCCGACGATGCGAAGGCATTCTTCCGCTGCCCCCTTTGGGAATGGCCCCACCTGGAGGCCACACAAATTTTTGGTACATTTTAGGTGGGTTCGGTCTGCCAAAAGATCTTGGAGGATGAGAGCTGTTGGGATTGTTTGTCAGAGTGCGTCCCGGGGCATCCTCCTTAGAAAAAGACTGATCTGTACCAGTAAGCGGCTCAGTTCCCCCCTGACCACCCTTGTCAAAGAGTGAGTCCAATTTGCTTAGGCTAATTTAGGCCTATCCTGATGTAACGTACCAATTCCAAGCTAGATTACTAAAGAGTAGAGGAGGGTGTTTAGTGGGTATACCCGTTTTTAGGGGAGCCCCACACTACAGGATGTGCGTAGTGCATTTTCCCTTCCTCTCCCTAAAATATAATTTAAAAAATATCACCACACAAAATCTACCTAATTGACAATTGATTAACTGACAGGAAACATATTATCTTATTGCAACACCCGATCTAGAATTCATTTTGCTCTCAGTTGGATATATTGTGTGTTCGAACCCCTACTCAGGCATCCAAGCCTTGGTGACCATATTTTCCTCATTAAGTAGTCGAGTAAAAGTTGTTATGTGTAAGACTTATTCTGCCCTAGTTTCAAACATTGTTCGCTGTATATGAAATGTTATGAAATCATCCATTGTAATATGTATTGTAACTCATATTGTAATTACATGTATTGTAATTTTTTTTAATAAATCAATTTAAATTCAAAATTTATATTTTTGCCATTTATTCCCTCTCAATATGAATTTCCTTGTAATCATCAGCATCAGACGTCAGTGACAGTGACACTGCTGAGCACATACGGGGAACCGCCCCAGCAAAGCTTGGGGGGGGGGGGGTAGGTTTGACACGGCGTCTCATCTGGGAGGTGTAAGAGAACGACACGACAAGACGTGTCCTATCAAACACGCCGGCGCCGGCTAGAAGGTTTATGTGAAACCGCTTCCCAGTAGTTTCACCCTCAACAATCCTTTATGTTTTAACGTTTTTTATACAATAAAGGCTGTACAATATTAAAACATACAGCTCAGTGGTTATTATAGTTTTAGCGAAAGCATTTTAAATGATTTGATTTGATATAAATATTTTTATGCACATGTTGGTACAAACGGATCCATTGGAAAGCAAAAGTTATATCACATATTATTAAAGCGCAGAATTAGTTTTGTTGTGAATTCTTAGGGTATTTAAAGATTTTTTAATTTTTCCAGCTGATAAGGGAAATGTTTTTAAATAATATTTGCGTTTTGTCTAGCTCTTTTATATTATTGTAGGAAGGTATACTAGTGACATAAATACTTTTATAAAATTAAAAACTTAAAGAAAATAACGTTTCAATTGTATTTAACATTTTTAAAAATTTTTTTTCATATAACTGAGAAAAGAAAGATATTTTAACTATACTTTTATACGTTGAAGGTAGTGATGAGGTGTGTTAGCAATGTTTCAGGGGGCGCAGATCATTTGCGAAGTATGCGGAGATCCAGGAATAAGTAATAATCGTTTTTCCTAGTGAGCTCCAGGGGGCTCTCAGGTATATGCCTCGTTTGCGCAGTGCAGGGTGGTGGAAGAGGCATTCTTTTTTATTTACTTTAAATGATTAAACGTGTTTGGCCTAAGACATATAAATTTAAAATTATGTAGCAAAACTATATTCAGTAGAACAGAAACAATGGAAAATAATCATTTGCAATATCGCTTCCTTGACCGAACATTATTAAACTTGGATTTAATGTTCACCACCTGTAGTTTTTTACTTTCTCCCTCTATACCATAGTATATGGAGAAAGTATTGTTTTCGTCAAAATTTTCGAATTTGAGTTGTTTGTGGATTTATCCATTTTGGTGCCCCCCGAATCCAAAAAAAGTGGTTTTCAGAGTGATGTCTGTGTGTAGGTGTGTGTGTGTGTGTGTGTGTGTGTGTCCGTGTGTGTGTCTGGATGTAAACAGAGCTAGAGAGTGCCCCAATGGTCCGATTTAGGTGAAATTTGGTATGTAGGTCCAAAATCACGATAATTCCAGGCGTTTTTTTTTCATTTTTTTGATTTTTTTTTATTTTTAAGGGTATTTTACCCCCAAAACCCTCAAAAATCGTGAAAAAATCAAAATTTCTCAAAAACGGCTCTAACGATTTTGTTTATTAAGCTTAAAATGGTGAATAAAATGCCACCACCCGCATCTCCGAGAAAATGCGCGTTCAAAAGTTATGGCATAATAAGTGTTTCAAAAATCAATTTTTTGGATTTTCAAAATAGCTGTTATTTTGAAACAAATTTTACTTATCACCATTAAATCAAGCTCAAAAAACTAAATAATCCAGTATTTAAAATTTTTGCTCTATGTCAAGTGGTTGCGGAGAAAATTAAATTTTTCATTTAGCGGTAAACGCAGTACGTTATTAAAAGTCACAGACACGCGTAGGGTCAAACTCGCGCTGCTCAGCTAGTAGCTATCCGACTGAGTCATCAAGACATTTATGTTTGAAGCTTTTAACATCGTTTTTTATATTGTTGGGAGAAAGTATGTGTCAGTTAACTGATACCGTTTATTTCTATAGCAGCAGTGAATTTTCTAGTGGTTTTATTCTGACGAAATAGTATAGGAGAGGGTACTACTTCAATAGAGATAGAGGCAAATGTTCCAATAAAACAATTCCCACAAAAACATTTCAGCCTGAGCAATTACAGTAATACAATTGATACCAACTATCAAAAGTTAAATAAGTAACTGCTCGATATATTACAAAAAAGGTTGATACATTACAAGCGTGAATTATTCGTGAATGGAAAATTTTTACTATTAATGTTAAGCAAATGATTACTACATAACTTAAAGAATAGGAAATCTAAACACGAGTTTGAAAAAAACGACAAAAATAGGTTTTACTTGTTTATTTGCTGACGGTAATACGAAATACAGAATAGCTGCCAATAAATCACAATGTGTTTTTGGTAAATTTATTATATGCAATAATATGTACATGAGTCTGATTATCACACGCTTTATCACAGATAAAAATTTTGTTTAAAATTCAAAGCGAAAAATAATACAACATGATACATTGAGTAATAATAATAAGTAGAGAAAATGGATTTAAAAATATCCGTGGAATGTGTAAAATTAATTCAGAGGGTGGGTGCCCAATGTCCGCAGGTCAGCCCTCCTTGCGCAAACTTTTTGATATGCACACTTGATACACATGGATATTCTGTGGTATGTGAGGGAGGGCGACCGTTTGCGACTTGTTGTCAGCAGGCTGAGGCTACCTGGACGGGACACTGCGCAAATAATGCAAGGGGATTAGGCGACCCTTCGAAATATTTTACAGCAGGCTTAGATACTGAGCAAATTATGAACAACCGTTCCAGGTGTGTTGTCCGCCATGCTGCAGTTTTAGGTCTCTTGTTTGGGTTTTGGGATTCAAGTTGCAGGAGAACTTTCAGACATTCGACCTTGTCAATTGCTACTATAGTGTTTGACAATGGCAAAGGGTCGAACGCCCTCCCAACAAGGAATCAACTTCAAAATTCCCAGCGTCCATCCTAACGGACAACACACCTTAAAAATACATTTATACTTGGAAATTTACAACAATCAAAAAACATCATGATATCCTATAGCGATAAAGATTATCCAACAAAAAATGGGTTTCTTACTGGTTAATCATATCAGATTCCCGTTACCCCATCGAAAAAAAAAATTTTATTTAGGAAAAATACAAAAATTTGTTCTTTACATAAATATTTTGTTAGTCCATAGATAAATATAGTATATTTCGTCACTAGTCCGGAAAGTGGTCGTTATCGGTGCAAGATCGAGTTTCAAGTACGAGGCGAAGCCGAGTACTTGAATTCGATCGAGCACCGATATACCACTTTCGGACGAGTTACGAACAGTACTTTTCATCATACCACCTTTAATAAATATACAGTTTGGATAAAAATTAATAAATTTTAACCTATATACCCCCTCTTACGTTGTTATTTGTTTATCTTGTATTTGAACTATCTACAACTAAACAATCAGCTGTTTGACATTTATATATTGGAGTCAACGAGGTTTATGTTACTGTAAGCAGAATAGCAGCGCTAGTGGTGTCAAACATTGGAAGTTTTTTCCGGCCTAGTCCCGAAAACCACTGTTTCGAGGACTAGTCCCGAAAACTTTGTTTACCAACATGTTTATCCAACCCACCGGGAATCAACTAGTTTCGATCACAGCTGACCGTTCCGAAAACAACGTTTATCGCAATGGTATGATGAAAAATATTTTTTTAGAGTCTACCATAAGTATTATACATATTTTTTTAAATTATATCTAAAAGTGTTGTACAAATAAAATTTGTGTACTTCTGTGTGACAAGTCGAAAAGCACAGTGACACATTAACAGAACAGCCAAGCTCACGTGACAGGAACCTTGATATTAAACTCATTTATCATTTACACTGTGCACTTTTCGTGATATCTATCTGACGCAGTTTTACATAAGTACGCGGAAAAGTCTTTCGTATGCCTATTTACTCATTAATTGCACTCAGGTATACTCATATATTATTTATTATGTATAAAATTTAGTTTTTTGAATACGTTGGAAATATTAGCAAATCGAATTGCATTTATTCTAGCAGATACTTTAATTTCAAACAATATTCATTATCATTATTTTTGCAAACTTGTAATATTGTTTGTATAAAATACATAGACTGTTCGTTAAAACTTACCTTCGTTTTTTTCAAAGTAAAGTTCTGGTATTACCAAAATGAAACCAATAATTTTTTCAATATTATTTTTACATCCTCAATAGCAAATAATGAGAAATTATAACTGGTATTTTCCTCTAGGTATAAAATCCCATGCTATTGAATGTTTCTATGCTGTCAACATTTTTATGAAGAAATCAACAACCATTTTCAAATTGTCATGACAATTACAATACTTTTCAGCTCGACTTGAAAGGATACAAGCTTTTTAATATGCATTCCAGGATAGGCTAATATGACTGAGATTATTATTACTTAAAACAATTTTATTAATTTACCGAGAAAATGCTTGGCCTTCCAGGTACAATACTTTATAACAATAGAAAACTATACTTATAGTACAATAACAAAATTTTAAAATAATGCGTTTAAATTTATAATAATAAGAAATATCTTGAATAATTAGTCTCAAAATTTATAACCACAATAACACTTAATATTATTAAAAATTTTATGGCATTATTAAAAATGTGTGTATTTTATTAATATAAAGAGCTTGTGCAGAATGATTATAGTATATAGTTTATTACAACATTACTCATTCAACCTTTTTAAGCACTCAATAAAACATATTTCCTTATATCAAAAACCAAACACCCATCTCACATTTTAATACCGTTTTTACAAATTTCCTTTAACCAATTTTGTAAATAATATATTCCGTTGCGTGTTAACTAGAGCTAAGAAGAGGAGAGCGTGTGGAAAAACTTGACATGACTCCTCAAATTTATCATCAGATATCATCAACTTGGCTGCATACTAATTATGCCATAAATACTTGTAAGGAACTTAAAAAAAGTTTCCAGATTTTTTATAACCATACGAAAAAGTATAAAATGTATAATTATAATAATTTTAATTATAATCATAAGTTTGTTTTTCATATTTTTTATCAATTTAAAAAGTTATAACAATTTTATAATAAAATCCGTTTCAGAGAAAGTTTTATTGGATAAGCAACAGAAATTAGATAAAATAAGATAGTTTACTAACTGCTTTAATCTATTTAAACTTTAATTATAAAAAATTAACAAGATATTTCTTAATAACGTACAAAAAACGGTGTTTAACCTTTTATATATATAAAAAAAAAACTAATTTAAGATATATATTTATAATTTGATACTATTGCTAGTAAGAAGCAAAAATACAATGTCATTGTTAAACATTATTTTACATTCGCTGTTGTTCATATAGAGCTCAGTGAATTGTTTTTCCGCATGCAAATTATAAAGTATGTATCAGAGGTATTGTAAAACTGCAATCCCCGTATTCCAATCATAACATTCCGTTTGAAACAAACATTCTAAAAAAAACTTACATTGAATTCAAAACAAAGAATGTGGTCAAAACGTAATACATTTTTAACATTAATGAAATATATTATGGACTTGAACTGATAACAAGGAATATCTTATTTTATTTATATTGGTAATTTGTGATAGTATCATGAAATTATCCATATCGACTAAAATAAATTGTTTTAATAAACACTTATTGATCTTGCAATATAGGATTTTTATAGATATTTTTATGAGAAAGTATAAGCAATTTATTTTTATTAAATGGGTCAAAATTTCACCCTTCATCGGTTTAATAAAAAAGGGATGGTTATTTTTCAATCCTACGACCCCTTTTACATAAAAATTTAATTAGGGAATTTATCATGCAAATTCATAAGTATTTATCATTTCAATTATGTATCAAAAGTATTTTTTTATTATTTAATATGGGTATTTCGAACAGACAATTCATTTGTGCAGTAATGATCCAACCGATGTGGTAAATGTGTTAAACGTCACTCGTTTGTAGGATGCATTGTGAAAGGTTACGTGGACCGTGTTGACCTTTCCCTGGTGTATGCGTTAGTTGAGCCCATGGTATGTCCCGGCAGATGATGAGACACACTTGATATCGGTGTCAAGAACACAGTGCACGAGTAGAAGGTATAAACCAAGACAAAGAGAATGACCTTGGTAGCCTACATCGTTGCTGGGGTTACTTGTCTTTAAGTTTTCATTTTTAGCCTTAAGGACATCAACTTAAAACAACACTTTGGACATAGTGTATGTTTGAAATGAAGACATGTTTAAAACATGAAACAGTTGTAGTCTTTAACTACAAGAAACATTTGACGGAGAAAATATTTAAACCTTAATAGTAAGTTTTATTTTTAATGCTCTCCCTCAATTTTCCTCTCAAAAAGTTATTGTTATGGTGGTCGTAATTAAACTATTTCAAATTAAATATTTTAGGAAATATAAAAGTACTGCCATCTCTAGTGGTTGTTCAGAAAGTAAAAACCGTTTACGATTCACTCTCGGCGTAGGCCCAAAACATCACCATGACTGCGTTGTGGGTCACTCTAGCTATCTATAGTGTTAGCCTGACCGAAGTATTATTATTGTTTGATCACACGTCTTTGAACACCCGCCAAATGTAAACCAATTTATGATTAATAATAATAATCATATCATTAATTTTTTAATATATAAGCTCCTTTTTCGGATCATAAAGGTTTGAAACTTGTAAAGATTATGCAGATATAAAATAGCAAAGGTAATGTGCCTATAGTTAAACTGAAAAGTTGACAAAAACTTTCATTAAAAAATTTATTGAACATTTTTACCATGTTTGTAAATTAATTAAAAAAATATAGATTCAGTAAATGTTTGTATAATTATATCTAGGTGATGTTTTTAACATCTTTAAACTACAATGATTCAAAAACATAATGAAATATAAAATCAATTTTGTTTTGAATGTTAGTTCTTTTTCATTATTTACTACGACATAATCATGTGTTTTTTTTTTTTTTTTTTGTGGTAGCCATATCCAATATAACGTTGCTCAATCTCTGATCTTTCTGCTCGGTTATTCAAACAGGAAGGCAGTGACGCGCCGACATGTTTACACACGCTACGTCACTTCCGGTCACGCTAGACATGCAGGACCGAACCGCCGAGACTATCCCCCTCCCCTCCCCTCCCCTCCACCCTCATTACTACCACACTACGTACACTGACACTGACAGCTTCTAATTTTACTGTATAAGAACATTTTTTAAAGTAAAAACAGCGTTGATGATAGTAAAAAATAATTAAAAACTCCCTAATAATGATTCATTTTTATTTAACGAATGAGGTCTCATCATACGCTGGTATCCATGGATAAAATAACAATATTGTTGGTGATAGGTCAATAAAGTCCAACTAAATAAAAAAGGTATTCAATTATAATATAAATCTGATAAGTTTTGAGATAGAATATTTATTAAAGGTTATTTTTTATACAATTAATCCATTATAAATGAATAAGTAAATAATTGTAAATGTATAGGTAATATTGATTATTTTATTTTTCGTCGTACAAATATGTACAACAAACTGAAATTTAATATTAAATCTTTAATTGTAAGCTTGATTAAATTAATTATTTAAAGTTTTGAAAACAAACTCTTTCTTATTTTAAGCAATCGGGTATAATCAGGGAAATTAAGACAAAACTGACGTAATGAAGGTTGTAAGAAGAGTCGAAACAACCATCGCAACAGCCTGTGGCGGTTCGTTAGGAGGACGAACAACAGTTTCATTACCGTATTTCACCAACTACTTTCTCCCTCATATTTTAAATATTTATAAAACAATGCCTAAATCCTTGTTTGATTTTAAATTTTGTTTAACTAGCATTATTAGTGCAAAAGTTAGCTCCTTACGATTAATAAATCAATTGATAAGAATACCTACAAAGTGAAAATCATTTTCAAGACTATAATAAACTATATCATCTGCATTAAACTAAAAATTTTTAACAACCCACTTTTTATTGGAAGTTGAAGTATATAAAGAGGTTAACAAATATTCCTTAACGTTTTTCAATATATTTCGCTCGGTATTTTTTAAATGGGCGTTTTCAATATTTGTTTGTACTTCAGTGACATCCGAATCTTTTGTAGTTATTCCCGTTTAATAAAAAATATCCGTTGTACATATTGCTGAGTTTATTTTCAAACAAATCCATTAAATAATATGCATAGTAATATTAGATTGTTGACTTTTTTAACAATCTAACACATAAACACTAACATTTTTAAGATAGCACGTGATCATAGTTACTAACAATGTGATCGTAACAATAAAATATTTACGATGAAGACTCTTACTGATTCAATAAGTGTCGCTAACAAGTTTAATTCATTTTTTTTTTTGCTCAAAAGCTTCTGATTTAAGGATAAGTATTGCGGGAGATAGAATGGTTTGCCCTTTAAGGGAGAATGAGTTTCAAAATATATTCCGGGTTCAGCCTATGGTAGATTCCATCTTCTTCTACCCAACAATAAAGGAAGAAGTATATAATATAGTAAAGAATTTAAGTAACAGGAAAGCTCCAGGGTATGATAACATATCTCCTTTAGTCATTAAGTCAGTTATAGATTATATAATTGATGTATTAGTGTATTTAGTTAATTTTAGTATGAGTGCATGGGAGTTCAAAAGTGAGTTAAAAACCGCCATAGTTAAACCATTATTTAAAAAAATGATAAATTGGACTCTAGTAATTATAGACCGATATCGTTGCTGTCTATATTTTCAAAAATATTATAAAAAGTTATTAAAATTAGGCTAGTAGGTTTTTTAGAGAAGAAATATTTTTTCAGCAAAAACCAATACGGGTTTAGACAGAAATTAAGTACAAATACAGCATTATTACATTTTATGGCCGAAGTTTACAGTGGGATTAATGAGGGCAAGCAGTGTGCTGGTATTTTCGTAGATATTATGAAAGCGTTCGATACCGTTGACCATGAGATATTGTTGGGTAGGTTACAAGATGCCGGCGTTAGAAGTGTGCCATTGCGATGGTTCGCGTCTTATCTAAGAGGTAGGACTCAGAGAACTAGGGTGGGTGATGTAATGAGTGAACAGGGGTCAATTGAGTTTGGAATACCACAGGGTTCAGTCCTCTCTGGACCACTATTTTTAATATATGTAAATAGTTTATGCAATGGGTCTTTTAGAGGGAAATTGGTAACATTCGCCGATGATACGGCTTTGTTTTACAAGGCTGATTCAGTAAACTCAAAATTGATATGCAATATGATTTAAATACTCTCAGATGGTGGTTTACCAATAATTATATGATAATGAGTCCTAAAACTAAATACATATTATTTAATTTAACAAAAAATATTGGTTTTCTAAGCCCTTTAAAATATCATGATATGAAATGTATTTTTAAAGATAGTGATTGTAATTGTTTAGATATAGAGCAAGTAAAAGAAATTAAGTATTTGGGATTGTTAGTAGGTGAAAAAGTTAATTGGAAAAGTCATATTACCTACTTAAAAATAAGCTGGTTAGGTATGTCAGGGTTTTTTTATATGTTATCGTTTATATATTGTAATAAACAGCTTCTCCGGACTGTATTTTATGCATTAGTAAATTCTAAAATGGAATATGGGTTAACAATATGGGGAGGAACTCATTTCACTACCTTAAAACCCTTAGATAATATTCAAAAAACATTTGTTATAATAATGACACATAAGAAAAGAACTGACCACTCTGCCCCTTTATTCAAATCTTTAAGGATTTTACCATTAACAATTTTTTTTATTTTTAAAGTTTTACGTTTATTTTTTGAAAGAAGTGGGAACAGGATAGATATTAGAACATTTAGAACAGTAAATTTAAGAAATCGTTTTGATATAAATACTCCTAGGCCCAATTTAACGCACTTTATAAAGTTTTACCTCTATCTCGCTCCTAAATTTTTCAACCATTTACCCTTAAGGTTAAAAACTTGCCAAAACAAAAACCAGTTTATTAATGGATTATGGGAATTTTTGATAGGATCATACAATGTCGATTATTTCTTTTACTCTGCTATCTAATGTGTTAAATTATTGTTTATTTAGATTAATTAATTAATTAATTAATTAATTATCGTATGGCTTTTAGTGGAGGGATATCAGCAATTAACTGATAGTTCTCCTCGCCTGAAATGCCAGCACCTTTTTGTTTTCTATGCAGGTGTACCAACGGCTTAACGTGACTTCCGAACCATGGGAGCGGCCGAACGATCTTTTTTGTCCCCGAGCAGGGAATTGAACCCGGGCCCGCTGGGTGATAACCCAGAGCTCTACCACTGATCTACGGCCGCTGCCGAGATTGAACTCATTTAGATTAAGTACTCATGTTAGAATTAGTTATATTTTAGTTACGATTTATGTGTGAATAGTTGAGTATATTAATGTACAGAAGTTTTTTAAAGCTTGTCTTTACAATAACTAAATTTTAAGGACAATTTGGACCGGTGTGCCGCCCACCATTACTCTTTGAGATATGAAATGTTTTAAAATTATGGTAAATCCACCAAATCAGGTTGTTAACCTTGGTGGTTATTGTTTCATTTATATGATCATGTTTTGTACAATTTATTGTAAAGGAACAATAAAGATTCTCTAAAAAAATGTTAACAAATGCAAAAAAATATTAAATAATTCAGAGATGACAAATATTAAAATGAAAATGTAAGAGCGATACTAAATAAATATTTGTTAGTAAAAACGCTCCACTCGTTTCCATTTCTCAAATCGTATAACGACGTTAGCAAACAATTCGGTTTGATTGATTCCAGCTTGCTATATTTGAGTACTGTAACAAACTTAATTGATTCAAATGTTTTTAATGTCATAATAACAAAGCCAAATGCTAGGTTTAAAGTTACTGGTACGTGTTGAAAATATATTTTAAAAAATTTTATGAGTTTCACCCGTTTAAAATTCTGTCATTATTTTATAAACACCCTCTATTGGCTTTATAGTTTTTTTTAATGCCTAACCAAGTGCATTTCATAAAAATACTAAAACTTTAAATTTTACCAACTTCCTTTTTTAATTATTCAATACAGAACTGACTACTCTCAATTTTAATTGCTTTTTACCAATTTTGTTAAAATTGCATAATTTTTAAATTTAGAAATGGCTTAGAAGACACACACTTCGTCTAAACTAAATATTAAAATAAAATATTGTTATTTCTTTTATTCAACCAATCCACAAGAAGAGTACGTGGTGTTGTTTTTCCTGTAGTTTTTCAGGTCAAAGTTTTTCCTCACGTCTCACGCAAACCCAATAAAGCTGAGAGCCTTGGCTTTTAAAATTCGCCACTTATCCACCATCCATCACTGTGGCAGTGATGCGAGCCCAACTTGGGACAAGCTTCAAGTTAACAACCTTCAAACTATACTTTGCCATCCTCTTTGTATGTAAAATGGCTCTGATGTACGGTGCACAACAGCTATAAATATACTGTATACATTTTAAATCTTTGTATTTTTGCCTATGCGTCGTTACAATAAATATTTTTGTTAAAAAATACTATTTTTTAACATTTTATAGGGCTTACTTAAATATTTATTCTCACGATATCGGAGTCAATGTATATTGCAAGTCGTATAGAATATTTAACTACCAATAATAAGACCCCTAAAAGGCTGGATGGCAGAATAAACTTTTACACATTACTAATTCTACAACTTTCCAATACTAGAGTGATTACATTTGTTACAATAGTTATCTAGGGCTATTAGTACGAAAATTCAACAGGCTTTATTGTAATATCCTACACCTTAAGAGCACTGTAACACTGGCTTTTAAATTCCCCCTATTATTCAACACATATGTCCTTTTTTAAATCGGTATAATTATAAAATATATGTACGCAACAGAATGAAACATGCATAAAAGATTTAATATTAGAGTTAACTGTAGGCCTACTACACATTACATTACTCTACCTCAAGTTAAATAAAAAGAAACAACAAACTAATTTTAGATACAATTGAGTTTTCCTAGTATTACTTAGGTTATACAAAAAGTAAATATTTGTGCTACTCATTATTTTCACCAATCTTAAAACACCATGAGTACAATTGCGTCCGGTTCCTATCTACCATGTCAAAATGGGACAAGTTTAATTATTGTGCACCTATTTGCTTTTTAACATTTCAAAACGATGGGACGTATTGAAGTAAACTACAATGTTGCAGATATTTTTGATACCGTAAATCTATGCCAAAAATAGAATTGACGCAAAGGAAGAAAAAATAATTTCAGATGCCTATGGCAAAACTTTACACATGCTAAAACAGCCAAAATCTTTATTAATTACATACATGTTTCGGGGAAGATATTTTTGAAAAAATTTTTATATAAACTGTTTCTTTTTATATAAAATCTCGAATAAATTTATCGGCATAAAATCACCATACACCATAAACAAACACCGTTCCCGAAACTTGCTAAGTATTTGGTTGTATATTGGATGGTTTTGATTTCGTACGGTTTTTCTATAGGCTTTTAAAATCGATTTAAAATATTTAAAATAAAAGTTCGTGGTCCTGTTTGCCTTACCAATCGATATTCTTAGCTGGCGTGTTGTGGAGCTCTTAAAGTAGTGTTAAGTGTATAGTGACACGGAAACCGTCGAAGGATTTGATTTGTTCACATCATTATCCTGCTCAGGAATAGAATTTGAAAAAGATATTTAAAAAATGATCATCCGAGTGAAGAAATACAAAGGATAGTGAGCATGAATAAACTAACGTATTAATCTATACAATCTCACGTGTTTATAATTACAGTAATTAAATTGCAACATTACTAGCTGGAATAAAATTATTTATTAATATTTTTCATTTGAATTAAGTTAGTTAAATGTAGTACAACGTCATAAAGAATTTATCATATCAGCTCGACTGGTTAAAGTTGATTTTTGAAAGATCACTTAACGAAGAGACACACTATACTATATTAGTCGTGATGCTTTGTCCCCACAGTATTAGTAGTAAAATTATTATAGATATTAAATTTATCATCATATCAAAGAGTTATAAAATATTGAACTCAGAATATACTACTTTCACCGTACCACCCTATTTTACCATTATGTTCACTCATGAATTTAATTAATTAATTAGTTGTTTGGAATATTATTTTCTTTTTAATCCAAATTCAAGAAAAGCTGAATTCCATTTGAATAATATATGAATATAATTTATTTTTAATTGTTTTTTCATATTGGAAAATAATTATAAAACACTCGTTTTGGACATGAAACAAATCGTGCATTGTTAATTTTGTTATAAAAATATTTATAATTACTAAAAAGTATTTATTCATTACTATTCAAGCTTTTAAATATTACCATGAGTAAAAAGTGTTAATAATAGTGCAATTATAATCATCTACATGAATTTACTATTCCTATTCCAATGAGTTTTTTTATTGAACTAATACTTGAATGAACACATGGTAAACTATTATTGTGACAAAACGTTTTATACAAAATCAAATTAAAGCACGAATTATGGTGTTCATTTTCGATGTGTCTGTTAAAGTAATGTTTGAGAATAATCAACAATGCTTTCGGAAACAATTTTATGAATTCTAAGTGACACGTTTACTCTCAGTGTTATAGGGGCAAGAAGCCTTATATTAAACCCATTTATCATTTACAGTGTGCACCTCAGTTCTTCCCTTTCAACGAAACTTTGTGTTTACTTTGCTAGATAATATTCTTAAAACTTATACTTTGACTCAGAAGTTTTGTTTATTGATTGATTAAAATAATGGCAACTGTATTATTCACGGTTTTAGAAGTGAACACCTTTGAACTTTAAGATTAATTTTGTCAAAACTTAAGTATACAGACCATACATTTTTAAATTTAAAAAGAATCAATCGTAAAAAAATATTTTCCAATCTTCAATTTTAAAAATTTGCTTAAATCTATCGCGGGCACCTTTTCTCAATAACACTTTTATTTTACTGAATTATTTTTCGACGCAGTCCTTCTATACAATAAATTTGAAAGGTGGTAATAATATTTTTCCAGGGCATACTTTATATATTTTTTGTTAAATAATTGTAACTATGAGTTTATCAATGCTACAATAATTTAAGTCCAAAATAGTTTGTTTTTCTTCGGGAGTGCTAAAGTAATTGTATTGTTGTTATAACATTTTCATTAATCCTTAGTTTAATTTTTTTTAATGATTTATTTAGATTATATTAAATTCACAGAAATTACAATTCTCCAATATTTTGTTTAGATTTACTGTACAGGGTGTTTGGTAGTCAGTGTCAATAAAATTAAGGGGTTATTACGATTGTTAAATGCAACAAAAATACGCAATTTAGGCAGTTGCATCTTGCTCCACCTTTCAGTAACAGTCATTTTTAACTTTGTTTTCAAATATCTTGATATTCATGACAAAATCTCTTTTTCTCACCTTTTACCAAACGTATTCACGCTTTTAGTGACATTTTCAGAAATAACACCTTATTACCCTATGAGAATTAGTACAGTTCGGATTAATTCAGAAGTTGTAAAACCTTGTAAAGTTTACAGTACTTGAAAACATTTTCTTGTAAAACTAAGAAAAAGGGCACTATGACTTGCTGAAGAAGATTTTTTCATTCGTCAAGATACAAACTACCAAATATTCCCAAACCTTCCCCACATTATGAGCTTTAAAATTATATACTATAAGTGACCTTTCCTTTTTGCCTAAGGAGCAAGAATCGACGTATAACATAATCACTTATTAGTTTTAACTGCGAACTTAAATTGAATTTTAATCTATAAAAAAAAACCATGACCTTAGATGATTGTAGAATGGGTGTAATGTTTCGTTCACTCTTGTCTTGTTCTCAATAAACTTAAACACAAATACTTTTATTAATTTGGTACATTAAAGTGATGTATCAATAGAATCTTGTATCTTAAGATTTTGAACCGCTTTTTAGTCTGTATTAATACTTCAATGGAAAAATAAAAAACGTGCCTTAAAATATTATTAACTGTAAAATAATAATAATAATAATAATAATAATAATAATAATAATAATAATAATAATAATAATAATAATATTAATAATAATAATAATAAAAATAATAATAAAAAAATTAACATTATATGGCAAATGTCAAGGAAATATAGTAGTAATTATAGTAGTATCATTTGACTTTACCAAAGCATCTGATGAAATATAAAAGAGTAAATACAGTAAATATGTTTCTCAAAATGCAGTATTCGTTTTAGCGTGCCTGGAGTAGTGTTGCATACTGAGTCTGCGTGCTCCACAGCTGTAAACTGAGTTGTTGCTTTCAATTCCTAAACTTACGCTCTCAGACGTCGAGTCTTACGATATGTGTTGAAAATAGCTTTAAAATGCATCATTTTGGGGACTTTACATGGATTTTTATTTAACTCGTTGTATACTAAAATAGTTTTACCAATATTTAGGAAACTAAAACACCTTATTGTATCAGTTTACGTTTAAGTTAAAATGTCAATAAAATGTAAAAACAAAAAAAATATCAAATTACTATTTTTTAAATACCGATGCTCATAGTCTACTATAAAGGAAGGGGCTAATGTTTCAAGGAGAGTGTAACTAACTATAACTATTTATTAATTCATCTAATAATTAATAGATCCATCTAATTCAAAATAGTCAGTAGTTTGTATATGCTTATACTTTATCTGAATTATTGTAAATTTAAGAATTTAATTTAACATTAATCTAAAGTTTGATAAGAACAATTTATAAAAATACTTACTTTCAAACTTTAATGTATGATTTTCAACCAACCTGAAACAAAAATAGACAATTAAGTTGATAGAAAACATTTTTGTATTCAAGTAATCTATAAACTAATGAAATGGATTTTAAAAATAATCTATTATCTATATAGAGTATTTCAACTAATTCATTGTGTTGTAACTTCGGCCATAAAGACAGTGAAATCAATTGTTAAAAGAATTGAAGTTTCTCAATATGAGCATTTATTTCTGGAAAGTGAGTAGGGATAGAAACCGTGCTATTGTTGAGGGGTATGAATGCCTACCCACTTCTTACGTCTAGGAATGCACTTTAACACCTTTACTGAAATGGTGACCTAACTCAATAGGCAGTTTAAAGCCAAATGTAAATGAGAGATAAGTGTAGGATGATTGTGGCACGAACTTGTAGTCTTGATAATGACTAAAACCGACAGTCTCCTTAAACAGGACTGTTAATTCATAGCCCAACAGCCAATAGTATCTAGGTACCTACAGTTTAACGTGGGCTCCGAACCACAATTTTGTCCTCATATATACGAATCGGTCTAATTATGAGGATGGTCTTTATGGATGTACTAGTATTCACTAGTGTGGACATTAATCCCCGCCAGGGAATATCGCATCCACAAGCCATCGCTTATAGCTATCCACAATTCGTGACCTCCAAGTAGCTGGATTACAGGACGTCGCCACCGTCCCAGTCATCCCATTCAGTCACTGTTGCACGAGACTCGCCTAGTGTTCAAAGTACAATGAATGATGTTGAAAAACCTTCCTAGAAATGGGAATCAGGCCGGAACAATTTTATATAACTCCATGCTTGGGCCAAGTTATTGAGCCTTGATGGTCAATCCACCCTAAACCGGAAGCTTATAGATCATTCACCAATCTTTTCACACTAAGGAGCTTATGAACGTATTTAACACTGCCCTCATGCTTCTTCACCTCCACTATGGTGTCGGGTGAGGCCAACAATTTTTCTTTGGTGAAACGATCACACTCGCAGAAGTGATGGCTATTGATGGTTACTGTCTCCTTCCCTGGGTATTACGCACACTGGGGTGGTGCTACCTTCCATCTTCGCTTATTTACTTCTCGAGTTAGCAATGACTAGGCAGAAACTGATTTGGAAAAGTTAATTTCTCCATGACCCTAACATAAACTAAAACACATTTCGGATCTAACGAAAATATCCTTCAAGTGACCTTCTTTGCATTTTCTTATGAAAATTCTGAATTGTATCTCTTTTTGCAAATGCAGCTTTTTTTTAGGTACGAGGAAATATGTCCCTACTCTCAACTGCGAGCAAACAGTGCCATAACAAACGACTATGCCTACCGATTCAGTGCGATACTGACTGGTGACCCTGGATACAGCTAGTTCTTTCTTTGCTGTAACTTATTACCCCTATTGCACTCATACAGAGTCGTCTAGGTCCTATGATACTATCCATGAGCCTGCTGAGAGACCCACTAACAGCTGCCACTTTGTATCAACCAATTTTTATATTCTCCCAAACTGATTATCACTCTGTGACATAAAACTGAAGATTCTTAACATATAGGTACAAATCTTGTCTAGGAAATAAAAATTTTTATTCACAAATCTTCATACTATATTCATATCAACGAAGAGAAATCTATTGGACGAACTCTCCTTTCTTTATAACTTATATGGTGTTTAAAGAGTGTATTTAAAGAGTGCATTCCCCGAAGAGACTTGTTAGGCCGATAAGTGGCAGTTGGAGTGACGTAGATTGGTCGTTACCGACTCTGTTGTTGACGTCTGTCACTTGTACCACCACACCGCTTATCGCTCATCACACAACAGTCTTCTTTATACGTGCGTCAGTGTGTTGACAACTAAATACGTTTATCTACAAGCTCGCAACATTCCATGCAAGTTAGGTTCTTTTGATTATTAAAAGTTTTCCCAAAAGTTACACTATTTTACTGTTGATCAATATAAAAATATCTGATCAAGTGAGTATATTTTATTTTTTTTATTTTTTTATTTCAAAAAGAGATTGCATTTTTTAGGTTACATAGGTTACAAATGCAAAAAGAAGAACAAAATCATAAAACTTGTCAAAAAAGAGGTCACCGCATGATCAGTGAGAATTGAGGTCGGAGGGAGCAGCCGCAGCAGTCAATGTCGATGGTTCCTAGGAGTGCCACGTTTTTGGGTTGCCTTGGAATAGTCCTAACAAGCCGAACCGTTAGTAACGTTAGGGCACAAACCTTGTGATATCAAACAAGGGGCTCCCCCAACGTAATGTAAGAAATGGTTGCGGGTCCAGGCCTTCCCAAAAATGCTTGGAAATGGTTTGGTTTTCTTGGTTATTGCTCAAGGGAGTCCATAAAAAGGATTTATACCTCGTTCTTACGATAAATAAATAAATTAACAATAGATAAATTAAAATATTAATGATAAATATATATTTAAATATATACCTTCTGGTTTTCTGTATTTACACGGTATGATTTATAATAAATGAGAGAGAAAAAAGGAAAAAGTGGTTTGTATCATAAATCCAAATGTAAAAAAATAATATAAAATAAAAAACACGTTTAGGCCTGTTCAATAACTGGACTGTCATAAACTGCATATGATAAATATTTATTAAGTGTTCATAAATTAAAACTTTTATAATTTTAATCATCCAACTGAATTATAATAACCTAAGTAAAAAAAAAAAAAAATTAAAAATTTTCCTATCACTGCATGGAAATAATTGCATTGCCACACCTGTAACCCCTATGCAAAACAGTTCATTTCCGGTTTCCGTTTCTTTCTCGCTCTAGAGCGGCAATGATTCTTTACCGCACGCTAGATCAAACAGCAATTTTAAATCAGCTGTTATTACAAACCATGCTACAGCTGTTATTCATTGTTGTCGTTTAGTAATTGCTTCTTTTTTAGTTTGAGGTTATGTTTGATAGTTAACATTATGTTCCAACAAAACACAAATCAAAAATAATCTAAATGACATTTTGTATACAATAAAACATGTAATATGTAACAATTATGTTGGTAGGAAAAATCTTGTGTGTATTACGAGCGCAAATAGTCATTGCCGCTCTCGAATTGTTTGTCCGCAACTCAGCTGACGCTTCGTGCGGCCATCTACAATTCTCGAGTGGCAATGACGTACTTTACGCTCTTATTACACAAATAGCTATTTACGATTATGTATAAGTAATTATAGGCCTAATATTATAAGAATTAAGATTTTTGTATTTACGTTAAAACATAAACTAGGTTTACGTTTTATCGTAAACGTAAACCTAATTACGTTTACTTTCCTTACGTAAATTACGTTTATTTTTCCTTAGGACATTGAAATATTTCAATGTCCTAAGGAATTAATAATTTTGTTTCTATAGTGAAACACATTTCAGACTTGTTTTGTGGAAACAAACATTGTATTTAATGTTCTTACAATATCAATTAAGGGATTTAAAAGTAATTTATTACCATGTCCAATAGGAGGTAATCACCTCAAAGCGATATATACAAATGCACACTTGTATCAAACTTATTAATGTTCTATACTTTATTTCGTTAAAAACATATACCTACACCAAAGTAACAAATTTAATAAGAAAACAAAACCTCATCAAGAGACAAAACCTCATTCACTCATAAGAGTTGGATAAAATATAAGGAAAAAAGACATAGTACGTGCAATAAACAATGCTATTTCTTGTGTTAATACTCCCTTTCATAAATCTTTTAACAATGAGAACTTTTCAAAATTTAAAGTATAATATTGGAAAATAAAACTCTTTCTTTGTTTTATTTTTTATATTATTGTATAAGTTTTAATGATTGTTTATTTATAAGTATATTTTAAAGTTATAGTTAAAAATCTTTTTATACTTCGTAATTTATTTATATTAAATTAAATTCGTTACCGAAGTGGATTCACCCCTCAATATTTTCACCCCACATGAAGATTAATATTAATGGTAGTACAATTAATAATGATTTACAAAAGTTGTACCTAATACGATATTTTCAAGTATGCTCATAATATAGTTTACGCAACATAGCAACATATAGCATTGTTTTAGTTTCTATCTCTCAGCATATTTATCATAATGAGATAATGGAACTTATTATATGTAGGTTATCAGTATTGTTTAAGATAAAGATAATATGTTTTAGTTATTTACCTACTCAGGTAAAAAGTACCTACTCATTTTACCTACTCAAAAAGTACCTATTTTTAACTGACCTACTCAGGTCAGTTAAAGACTAAAATTGTAAGATTAATCTTTAATACATTAATACATAACAATTATATGGAAGTTCATGTTTATTATTCCAAAAAAGTCAAGGTTTCTAGACCCAATTCTAATAAAATAACAACAGGTTATAATCTTACTGGTTTAACAAGTTTCCTTAAATTTACATAACTCAAATTAAAAACTACAAAATTAATTCACTTTTAATTTAATATGTGATGATATGAACCATGTACTTATTGAAAACATGGGCAACATTTTCACAAGTTAAAATAAGATTGTTAATAATTTATGGATGTCATGTCAAATTTCAGTCAAAATTAGATTAATTAGTTTTGACGTATAAGAAGCAATTGTTATTTCCAGCTTTTGTACTTTAAGAGGGCTATCGGTTTTAAATATACATCAAATCTTAATATGTATTATTACTTATTATAATGCAATCACAATATAAAACTTTTTATTATCAATGAATTAGTTAAATAAAAAACATTTCAATGTTAACTGTATAAAAAAACTAACTTGTAAAAAAAACACTTTGTCAACAAGAAATTTAAATTGCAAATCTAAAAGACTTTTAACCTTATAGAGAGCTTTTAGCTTTTCATAAGTTGAAAATATATCGGCGAAGGATGCTAAAATGAACAGGAATCGCCAATATCGAGCACGAAATATAAACATTGACATGAGCGATATGATGCATAAACCATGCAATGAATAATTCAATGTGGAGGCTAGAGCTGAGCTTTACACGTCGTCGGCAAGGCTGCAACTTGCAGCACGGAATGAGCATGAGACCTTAGACATGCACGGCATGAGGCATGAGGCATGAGGCATTAGGCCTTGTATGGCATGTGGCATAAGGCATTAGGCCTACATGCCATGAGACATGGCGTATGTTTATTCGCACTGGCACGGAATTTATACCTAATGTTGTTCAAATAAAGATATTTTTGGTTTTACAGTAATAATATTTTTTTCCGGTAAATTAGCCGTAACATGTTTATCAGAATATTTTAATGTTCAAAAAAAAAATAAAGAATTGTATACAAGAATTTTAAATTAATTATAATATTATCTCTGTTGTGTCTTCTAAAATAACAAATCTTAGGAACACGAATATTTTATGAGGGCCGTCGTTAATTGCATCATCACTTTTTAGCCATTTTTTTACTCCCCGCCCCCTAAAATCATCCTACCATCATAATTTGTCTGACCCACCCCGCACTTTCAGAAAAATGACGTCATTAAAAAATTAAGTTTTATGTAAAAATAATGCTTTTTTTGTCAAAGCTACTTTCGTCATGTTTTATTCATTATTGATTTATGAAAACTATCAATTAACTTTTGGACCCCATTTTGAGGTAGTTTGTTGAAAGAACTATCTAGAAGAACACTGTATAAGAACTTTCTACTTACCTCGGTCTGACGATGAACACTACCTGATAAAACTAAGAACATTGAAAAATAAAATCTGAAATTCCCTTCAGAAATAAAGCCAAAATAACTTTCTAATTGGAAAAAAACGTCATTGTACGAATTTATCATTTTTTACTGTCTAAATTTGATATAAAAACATAACTTTTTAAATGGCGTCATATGAAAGCCGGCCCCATCCTTGCACATCCCATTACCGTCATTTTCAATCTGGGCCCCCCTATTTTCAGATTACGTAATTTAAGGACGGCCCATAAGTTATTTTTATAAAGACTAACGTAAGAGTTTTCAATAACCGTTAAATTGTTAATCTATTACCAGTAATGTGAAGATATTCGTTACATTATATACATAGTTGTCTATTTGAAGAATAGGCTCTAGAGTGACACATACTGCAAATGTAATGTCCGACGATTACTTTCGATAGAAGTCACAGATCAGTTTCAAATTTAAGTCGAATATTTGTTATGCAATTTTTAAGGATAAGTTCGTTGTTGAAAAAAATTGTTTGATATTAATAAACATATAATGTAACTTTATAATTTTTCCCATAAGAAATGCATTGGAGGCATTTTTAGTCGTCGGTTCTTTGTTAACATTTTGGCAACGTCTTTGCGAGTCTTCAACAAGACTGAGACGTTCTGATTAGTCTACTGACCGGCTTAATTCCAGTCCAGTTCAATTTATTGGATTCAGAACAGAACGGAGAACGGGAGCGGAGTGAAGTAATCTCATAAACAAAAACAAAGTTGTTTTCCAAGGATAACATTTTTTGAAAGTGACAGTCCCTAATGTAAAAGTTCTAATAGACGCTTACGGGAGGTACGAGGATACTCCTAGTTTAATACATACATACATACATTATATTTATAACATCAGGAGATATTATTTGGCATTGTAGTTATCTAATAGGAACAATTTAATTTGTAGATCTCTATTTTCAGACGTTTTAATTATCAAAATTTGAGTATATTGCCATCAAAGCAGATAATAGTTAAAATCACTTAAAAAATAATTTACAATATTATGAAATGACAGGCCCTTATAATAAAGTAAAATTAGCTTTGACATATTTACTGATATAATCACCCTACCATGATAAAATTTGTTAAGAGATTAAACAGCTGAGTATAAAACAAAACTTGATTATGTGTCGATTTTAAAAATAGGTGGCACAGTTATTGAACTACTAATTAAAGGAGAACTTAGGTCGATTAAGTCAAAAATTTTCAGCGTTTGTAATGTTTTATTTTTTTATTATGATAGTGAATATTTTGCTTTTAATAAGAAATTAGTTAATTGCATAAATATAAATCTTCTAATAGCCTAAGATCCTAATAAATTTTGAGAAAATAAATTACATTGGTACTGAAATATAACACATAACAGTTTTAATAATTCCTACAAAAAAATGTGTAAAGAACTAAACAGGAACACTAAATTACAGAAGTGCATCCAAATGTAGTTTGAAACATCCCCTTCACTTTGAATAACATTCTCTTTCTTCGCAGGCCCATACCGACAGAATTACTCTAAATTACAAATTTAATAGATGTATTACACTTTTTATCCCTCCTCAACTGGTCTTAAGGTCAATCAAAGTTTAAATTGTTCGAATAGTTTCATTATTTATAAAAATGTTGTACAAGTTTGTGTAAAAATTTCAATGTAGCCCGTTTCTCAGGACTACAGTATTATTGTACAATTCAATAAATTCTAAACAAGTGAAAAAATTACTTTCTCGTTCATTAAATATCCTACTAGACGTTGTGATTATTGAGAAAGAAGGGGCCGAGAAGTAAGTGGCTGTTATGTTGACAGTAAATGACCATTGCTGCCATATTTTTTACGTCTAGTGTGCACCAGTCTATCATTGGGGCCTATCATGGTTTTTTTATAAACCTTCAACAAAAATGCAAACAACAACAAATATGAATATTAAAATTTAATTAATGTGATTATATATATTTCATAATCTGCAATGATGTTTGTTGAATTGTTTCAATTACGAAATATAAACTACAAGCTAATCCAACGTTTATAATTATTAACAAGCCAATGTATGCTAAAGATTGTTTTCACTTTGTTATAATGGTAATTTTTACTACTAATACTATAATTTTACATTATGTTTATAAATTTATTTCCTACAAACCACAAGTTCAATCACTCCCTTGGTTTTTATTCATATTAAAATTTATAATTTTCACTGTATATTAAGAAAATTTTTTTAAATGAATTGTTTATATTTTTAAGTAGTATAAAAAGTAAATTTATCTTAAATTACACCTTCGTCTTAAAATTGTGTCCATTTGGAAACAATTATACTGAAAGAAAGGTTAAATTTGCAGATGTGTCTTATATTTGCAATGGTTGTTCACCAAAGGTGTATTATTGTTAATGTATAAATATTTCATTTAAATAAATAAGTAAGACAATGGCATGTTTGGGTGCTAAATGGGTGACTGTTCAAATGTATTTGTAAACAGTAAGTGATATAGAATAGTCACTGCAGTGGAATTTTAGTTCTTTATTTTGCGATCATTTCAATGTTTTTTACCAAAGGTCCGTAATTTTTACAATATGGCTGCTAACTTAAATATTTTACACTGCCAATTTTGTTGTACTGTTAATATTTTTTTA
>JAQYXR010001017.1:0-44880 GCA_030545055.2 Neoaliturus tenellus
CAATATATAGCAACTGGTTAAGTTCTGAGCAAATATGTGAGCTGCGGGCTTTTATAATGCAACTAATAGAAGGCAGGGGGGGGGGGGTCAAGTTCAAGGTCAAGGTCAACAAACTTTAACTTATGTAGTAACCAGTAACTATTAACTCTCACACATGAGTTAAAAAACCCTGCTTATCTTAAACAAATATTAAACCAATTATTGTACTCCTCATTTCCCTAAAATCCTCAAACAACTCCGCCATTGCCAAATGTATTCGGCGTTGTCTGCAGTCACATACAAAATTGGGCTACCAAGAAACAACACTGGTGATATAATTACTATTGTTCTGCCCAACTGCAACCAGTCCAATGCTTCCCACATGTATGGGTCAAGACTTTCTTCCAGGTCCAAAGTTACACAACGCAAATATTCAAATATCAATTGTTCATCTTCCTCAACTTCTTCCATTTCCTCTTGCTCAGATTCATCTTCCTCAACTTCTTCCATTTCCTCTAGCTCAGATTCATCTTCCTCCACTTCTTCCATTTTCTTTAGCTCAAATCGCCTGTTGTAAAAGTTTGAACCATCCAGCGGAGCCATGTTCACTGTACACCAGGTTAGCGGCCAATATCCCATACCCAGTTGCATAGCGGCTACTTATATAAGGCAAGAGAAAATTAAGGAAAGGGAAAGGGAAAGGTGAGGGAGGGGGGGGGGTTAATTTTTATTGGGGGGGGGGGGGTAAAGTTCAAGGTCATGTGAAAGTAGGTCATGGGACTTAGAGTGACCAAAAAATAATGGGAGAGAAACGCAGCGCACTGTTATATAGCGCTGGTTTCTCTCCCATTATTTTTCTAACAAAATTTGGAAAAAGCTAATTCTTATCACTCTTTACTACGACCCCAGCGAGTCCAACCATCCGCACCTTTGTAGAGATAGTCTTTCGCATCAAGTGTTTTGATCGCTTTTTGGTTTCTCATAGGTACAGAGAGCTAATTACCCATTTGTAGCCGTTACACCCTATTATAATTCTATTGCTCTTTTCTGTTCTACTTACAAAAAAGTACCTTAAACCTTCTCGCAATCTCTTCAACTTAGTAGCAGGGTAGGACTTGCTGGAAATCACAGTCGGTTGTGGCACAGAAATATGTTTTACAAGATGTACACGGCAATACTTTTCATTAAAAACACATTTCCTACCACAGACCGATCCTTTTTTAGAACCCCTAAGCAGCTTCTCAGTGCATTTACGAGGATTTTTAAATGCCCTGGGACGCTCTGCTTTTAATAATTGAAAACGCTCTGAAGGAGCAATTTTGAAAAAAGACTTTTTAACTTTAGAATTAGGAATGATAGGATTAATGGACTTTGGTTCAGGAATTGGTGTTATTAGTGGTGGTAATGAGGTGAAATTATGAATAGATTCTAGAATTGAAGGAGTATCAGAACGAACAGGAAGCTCCATCTGTGGTGACGTTGTAGGTATAGGTTGGGGTTGTAGTGGTGGAGTTGCCATAGGGTGTGTTGGTGATGGAGGTGGAGAAAAAATACTCCCAAGAACCGCCATGGCTTGTAGAAGAATATTTCCCGGAGCAGTTGTAGCAGATGTAGATGGTGGTGTATCCATCTGCCGCAGCATCGACTCCGGGACGTTCTTCAACTTCAGTCTCTTTGCCGGTTTCTTGTTAGCAGCTGGTATGTTCATAGTAGGAGCAGGCACAGAAGTGGCAGCAGGAGCAGCAGGCGTAGTGATAGTAGTAGCAGAAGTTGTTGATAGAGACATGGTTCTGAAGTGGCAGCGTTAGCGGCTGGAATCAGAATAAACAGACATGTTAGCTAGCCCCGCTTATATAGGGATGCTAAGTGAAAGTGACCTCGGGGGGGGGGGGGGGCTAATTGTAATTTTTTGGGGGGGGGGGTTAATTACTTTAATTTAGGTCAAGGTCACCAAAAAATAATAATGATCCAAAGTGATGGAGGCGGCCACGGCCGTCTCCACCACTCTGTATTCTCAAACACTCCCAATCCCAACCCCATAGTTACGTCTTGCAAGGGATCCCAATTTTTTGCCCGCACGCACGTGGCGATCCAGTTTGGTGGGCTGTGATACGGGCGGTCGGCCTCGGGCCTGGGCACTGGACCTGACCATTCCAATTGTACAATAGGGAATCTGGAACAGTTAATGCAAAACGCAACTCTAACCTCCCACCCTTAATCTAAACCCACCCAAATATAATTATTTCCTAACAAAAATTAAAAATTTAAAAAAATAAAAATATGCGCTGCCTATGGCACAACACGCATGTCCCACCCATATTTAATGAAGTTCAACAGAACTTCTATAATTTAAATTTAAATTTAATCTACCCTCCTAACAGCTAGCTGTGAAAGGTTATTAGTACACACACACACACATGCACACAAATACACAATAATTACATCAACACTCAACATTAAATGCATAAACACATTTTTTAAACATTAGCAATAATATAACACACCTTAATACTAACATCGCAATGCGCAAATTAAAACTTAAAAATAACACAACTTAAAACTAAAAAATAAATAACATTTTATACACACACACAGTCACACACAACAAATATTAATATTAGAACCCTAACAGCAAAAATAACTCAAATATATATCGGCCGCCTATATATTTAAGTTACCCTTTGAGTTCGTCCCGAAGCTTCGCGTCCGGAGTTTCGGTACGAACTGATTCTAAAATTCTCAACAGAATATTCGTAAACTTTCAAGATGGTGGGGGAACTCGTAGGGGTTTGAGGGGCTTACAACGTTCGAAGTACAACTTCAATAGGAAATTTCCAAGCAACACTGTTTCATACACGTAGCGGCGATTATTACGAGTAGGTCATCGATAATTTAAGTGTAGTGTTGCGGCTTTCAATAATGTTGGCCAACATTTAATTATAATCTCCACCTAATCGAACCACAATTTTCCTTATAGCATTACACCATAGTTGTTCACTGCTATTAATTTAATAACAGTAGGAAATTATGTGTTCCCTTTCGCCGCTCAACTATGATTCTTATCTATTGCCAACAGCAGACCTAAATTACCGTTACTCTATCAGTTTAATTTATCTTAAGTATATGTTGTATTATCTTAACCACAATAGTTACCGTTTGGTAACACCAAATTAGTATTACACAAGCTTAACTACTATTACCATTTCAACATAAAATAAAAGTGAAAGAAGGGGGGGGGGGGTTAATTACCTATTTGGGGGGGGGGGGGGTCACTTTCATAATAATTACCACCTGCTGTTATAAATACCGTTACACGAGCAGCTGCGCCTCTTTTCACTCGCGGGACCCACAGCTGACACAACACCTCGGTAAGTCGCTACCGTCTAATAATATTATATATGCTTTCTTTTAACTTACTCCAATTAGGTCTACTTGTTTTTAACACCCCATGCATAACTTAGTTTTCAACTATTTCTTTTTTATTTACTATAAACACATATTACTCTCCCATTACCAATTTTTTTATTACTGCATAAATTAACGTCACATCAATATTTTTTTTTGTTATTATTTAATATTTATATTCACCTGCTGCTAATTATTCATATTCACATCTGCTTTTTTTTTAAACTCTTAATTATATTTAATCCTTTTAAACATTTATAGTATTACATTACTGTTAGTCTTATCCATGGTGTTAACTTACCATTTTTCACATTAATAACACATATAATTATTGCTGAACTATAATGTTTGTACAAATACTAGTTCTTACCGCATCAACTTATTAACAGATTGTTGTTTGCACTTGTGCAGCTCATAGCCAATTCATACAGAGTAACAAATTCCTTTTTTTTCAACTAGATGTTATCTTAATATTTTTAACAAAATAGAGTTTTGAAGTATTTCCCTCTCCCTTTAATACAAACTATCGCAACTCTACCGAACAAATAACCGGGGTGACCGCAATCCCACCCTTTTTATCCCATCGGCTGAGGGGGGAGGGTAGAGGAGGGGTTGTTCGTGACTCACAAATTGCTTAAATACGGGGTCGGTACCGCGAGCGTCTCATTTATTCGCCGGGTTTCGTAGGGTAAACTTCGGTCTTTACTTTTCTAACAATTTTCTAATTTACATTTCTTACTCTAAAACATGTGTTCGCGGTTAATATGCTAATCACTCTTTATATATTCAAACACATTTACAGACACTAACCATTTATCAGTTTGTTTTTTTTTTTTTTTACGCAGTGCACATTTAGTCACCACTATTACAATGGCTTCCCACACTTTACAGCTGAAACTTTTACGCACCAAACATATTTTACAAAAACAGTCTAACTACACAGTTTCAAGACCTCGTAATACATTCGCTAAACTTAAGAAACAGTTCAGCTTTCACCCCTTGTATTTTACAAGATCCAACCTTCGCAACAGTTATTCTACTGACACTATTTTGCAAACAGTCTTAACTGATATGCTGAAATATCAACATTACAATCTTGTCACACCTATTGATGATGTTATCCAGTTATTCTTATTCACTATATTACCGGGTTTATATAACCGTTCTTCATCACACACATCTCTCATTCTACTCTATCAACTCACAATATAACCATCTAGCAGCTCTTATTTCTTCAAATTATGGACACACGACAGGGTGCACCCATACAATCTCCAATAGTGACATCCACTACTAACGATAACAATGGTGGTGTTCCCACACAAAATTCGCCTACATACACTACCTCCACCGACTCCCGACCCGTGCAGAGCAATGAAATCAACAGTACGGCTGCAAACGATGTAGAAGCCATCCTACGATCACTGGTAGGCTTTGATGAATGAATAAATTTATTTCCCGGAGCCCCACCCGTCCCCAGACTCCCCACCTTTTTTAAAACCCCCTCCAAATGACCTTGACACACTTACCAACCCCTCCCCAAACCCCCCAAAAAACCCCCAAATCAACAACACACACCTGCCAGTTACAACCGCTGACCTTGACCTGCGCCAGAACCGGCAAATCCCTTCTACTGTAGTATATATATATATATATATATATATATATATTGGCTATATGATTTTATTAAATATGATATGGATATATGATGAATTTATGATTTCTGATATATATAGGAGGTAGTAAAAAGTTTGAATAAGGCATACAGTTATGAGAAATGCAATAAAAGAACGTTATCAGCAATATGGAACCTCACATACACTCAAACTGCTCGATTTGTAATGTTATCCTTCCATTCAGTGAGCTGCTCTGAATTCTCAGTGCTTATTGTATTCGATCTGCATCAATACTTTATAAACTCTTTGATAACCAACGTTAATTTTTACCCCTCCCCCCCTCTGATGATTTGAGGATATTTGAGGATTTTATGCTTTTGAGGATAGGGAATCGGTTATTCTTAGCTTATGCGATGTCTAAAGCTTTTGATGTGGTATCGCATGACGTCTCATCAAGAAAACTGCAATGTGGAATAAGTAATCATAATAGAATAAATCATATAATTGATTATATTCAAGATAAATCATAATTTTCCAAGGGAGAAATGATGTGTTTTAATGTTTTAAATGTTCATATATTTCTTAATTTTTCGTATAATAATCTAGTTCAAGCACGATTTCAAAATATATTAAAATCTTTTTACAACGAGCTTACGTATTGAACCCTGCCAACGTGCCATTGCGGAAGGATCAGAAGAATAAACCAGTTTTTTTTTTATGTATAACAAATATTTCAACCCTCGAACTAAATAGTTAAATTGAAGTATAACGTGTTAATTTAATTTATATGGAAGTTAACAAAATTAAGATTAGCAGTTAGTTGAAAATATTGCAAGAAAAAGTTAGTTGAAAGTATTATTCAAGAGGAGCACACAAAAAAGCACACTTTAAATTATTAAGTTAAAATGTTCAACTTAGATTTTGAATTCTTTACATATATTAGATTTTGACCAACCATGTGAAGGCGAATTTTTGTAAAACCTATTTAGTTTTAAAGTTTCCTATCTTGATACAAGATGTGTTGAATAGAATCGCTGCATCACAAAGGACATTGCTGAGTCTGCGGGCACCATGATATTGGTCATGTTGACAAGGAACGCTGCATAGAGATTATACACAGGACGCGTCTGCTACGGCTAAACATTACTAAATTGAACTATGATTTTTACCTTGAGAAGAAAAAAATTTAATCCTTTCATTAATATTTTTATCTTTTAAACTTATCCATACCTAAGGAAAAATAAAATATGTCTGTATATAAGTTGTTAATAATAATTCGATGGAAACGTAAATCCATATGAATGATGATTGGATGTGAAATTTTAGTGCTTGATTTTATGCTGTTTTTTATTTACTCACTGTATTTTACTCGTACACGGTCGACAGTTGATTTTTCATCCTATATGGGTAGTACATTTCTTATCAAAGCATCTGTACTTTATGATTGATGTTTTTGTTTCACTTTTTTGTGTACTTTCTCCACTACGATTACAATTGAATGTGATAAAATGGTAATTATTTTAAAGTTGGTGACTATGGAATTTAAGTTAATTTTGATGTGGGAAACTTGTATACTATTGTGTAGTTTAACAAGTTGTTATATCAAATTCATTAACTATCAAATGCGGTTTGGGTCAGGATAGCTTACTGATACATAATTCAATGCCTTGGTTTAGCAAACACCGTATTAGTGTTCGCCAGCTCATGAATACACAAACGCCTCAGTCTCCGGCCATTTGTTACAGTTTGCCGCATACCAGTGGCCTAATAGTCTCCCACCCACCTGTGTCGAGGATTGTCAAGTGAGATCACTTTGGCGCTCTCTACAGGGGCTGTGTAAAGTTTCACTTAAATGTTTTAGTAATTTGGTCACATTTAAGAAATAGAGCCTTTGGCAATGACTTGTTGAAAAAAAATTTTAGTAGCAGAACTACTTGTAGAAATTTACTATATCAATCTATCTCGAAACATGTTGTCAAAGTTTGAACCACAGAATTGAATATTGCCATGATTATTATTAATATCAATATTCATTTATGTAGTAATCTTTTAAATTTTCAAATTTTATGTTCTTAAACGGTGGCAATTAAAATAGTATTAAATAATTTAATTGGAAAAAAATTAACTTTTACGCAGAATAAGAATAATGGATGAGTATGTACTTCAAAATGTTGCCCATGAATAATGTTAAAAGAAATATGTTAAATACACAAACATGTGTTTATTTCGTAATAAAGCGGCAAGGCTGCAGTCATCAGGGTAAGTTAGAAAAAAGGAGAATTGGATTATGAAAAAAATGTATATGGGATTTGTGCGATATTATAAAATGATCAAATAAGAGCCTTTAGTTTTTCTCCTATATGTATGAGTTCAATAATTTATTTTGACTTTAAAAAGAACAAATTAATATTTCTAATTATTTACTTAGCTTGGCTGGTAACCAATTGTTTATGTTTTTATTTATTTATTCTTTTTGGGAAGGCGGGGGACCCTGCTTAATTTTTTAAAATTATTAAAGTAAAAATTGTTATGTTCTTATTGAATTATTTCACAACAGGTTAGTATGCATTTCATGACCCTTTTTGCCCTTTTAGTTAACCATCCGGAAATGTGGTATCTTTTCCGAAAACATCATTGTTTACAGGAAATGCCATATCTTAGTTTCTAACAGTTATAGCTCCTCTTTTTAATTTTGAAACCGTTGTGTATACCCACAAACTGTAGTATTATAAAAAATTTAGGCCTTAAGGGTTTCATGATAAAAAAAATTATTCATAAAAATTCAAGTTTCTTCGTTTAAGTTTTAGATTTTTACAAATAGGTTTTTTAACATTCAGCATTAAATGCATACATCTTGCAGGCCACACCTTTGTCAAAAAATTTAGTCTCTACACCATTTTGACCTTAAGTTATGAAATTTTTAATACTCATAAACCAGTAAAATTTTAATTTACAGAAAACTGCCGAAAACTAGTTAAATGCTGTTGTTACGGCAAAAAGGCACTTTATTATTGAAAATCTTTGATAAATCAGTACAGGTTACTCACATTGAAACTACCCTGCCCCATACATCAGTTCCTTTTTATTTTTTAGTTCTGCTTGTGCTTTTTGTACTTTTCAAAGTAGCTTGCTTCGTGTGAGCCATCCTTATTAAAAAATACAACCAATATATTTTTTAAATTACACTTTTAATTACCGTATTAGTAAACAATATATTACGTTTAAAAGCACTGTAAGTAACAAAGGAAAAAATTCTAAACTAAACTTACCTGCTATTAAAATTATTAGAAACAATTTTTTATATAGCCTATTCAATATAGCAGACTAAAATGCTAAAATCAAACAACTAAAAAGAAAACCATATTAGTGGAAGATAACACTTTTGTTTAGTTGAACAGTATTTGCAACCCTACAAAATCTAATCGATTTGCATAAAAGTAATAAACAAATCCTATAAATAGTTCTTGACGGTCCAAAATAGTACATACTATAAACCATTGTGTTTCCGTCTGGAAATATTGTTGTAGACATTTTTACCTAAATGTAAATATCTTGCTGTTGTAGAATTCTTACTTATTATACACCATTTTATTGAAAAAATGATGCAGAGTTAGAAAGTGAAATATAAAAAATTGCATCAAACTTTGTATGTGATTTTAGGGAAGGGAACTCTTTTAAGGGAAATAAACTCCACTTAATAAATCACTTTTTCATAATAATAAAAAAAAAAAATAAAAATAATAGAACTGTATAAAATTTAGTGTGCAAATTTGCTAGACGAATGGATGGAAGTTTATAACAATTCCACGGCAGCAAACCCGTACATCCTTCTGCCGTGTATTCAACGAAATATAAAAATTTAGAGAAATTCCATTGTAAATTCAACTGATTTTGCAGAGGTACCGTAGATTTTTACTTTACCAGTAAAGTTCTTCATTAAAGGCAATTATCGTGTAAAAACTATTTCGAAGTGATCTTACACAGAAATTTCAAGAACTAAGTCGGTATAATGTTGTTTTTTATTTACAGAAACTTATTAAAATCGAATGTATATTTTTATAATGTTCAATGACGCCCACTCAACTGGTTATTTTATTGCACTACTGCATTCACACTGAAACCTTTCATTAGTTAAGGTTAAAGTGGACTAACATTACAATTGTCGCCTGTACGCGTTATCAGCAAGCACAATAGGTGTTAAGCTATTCCTATGCAAATTTCATGAATGTTGTTACTCTTGATAAGTAATGTTGACAGTCCTTCCTCTGTTACATGGTGCCTGGCTAAATTATTCTACTGTTTGTGGCGTACACACAATTTTACTTATCACAAGCAATGTAAGTATGGGGTACATCAATTCGTATCAAAACTATTAACATTATGTCAGAAAAGAGACCCGATCTTATTTTATGGTACTTTTTAATTATTGAGCGAAGTGTAGGAATTTTTCAATATTTATTTACTTTTACCAGTAAATAGTTAACAACTATTAATCTGTATAAAAAGGATAACACCAAATCAATTTTACCATTGGTCAAATTTCAATTCATCATGTGAACCAAATACAGTTATGTTGTAACAGTTTGGTTGAACAAGATAATTTCTGCCCAAATCATCAAAGGATTATTTGTCTTGAAATTGAGTTGAATTAACCTCATAAATATACCTGTTTGGGGTAGGCGGTAGCGTCATCAATTTAAACCCCTAGCGGTGGTAATGTACTGTAGCCATAGTCCTAATGAGTTCAACGTTTAACCTAATGAAGTTTATGTATCTATACTACTACATTGTTCTTAATTTAGATTTTAGCGAAAGTGTTATTTAATAGCAAACAATATTATGATTTGCTTTTCACTGACAACTTTCATATCTCGTTAAACTTAGAATTTCCATTTGCAAGATATCCGGAAAGGCATATGTGCGCCAGACACCCTATTGACGGAATAATGGTTGGTGGGAAAGAGGAAACCAATCTTTCCCCTCTCATATTTTTTTTATTCCAAAACGTTCCTTACTTTTTTTTTTTTTTTTTTTTTTTTTTTTTTGAGGGAGAGGCAGGGAAAATGCATTACGCACACAGGTGGCCAGCCTGTAGTGTGGGACTCCCCTAAAAAACGGGTTTACCCACTAAAAAACCTCCTCTACTCTTTAGGATTCTAACCTGGAATTGTTTATCACATTACGTCAGGCTAGGCCTAAATTTGGCTTACGCCCATGGGGCTCGCTCCTTATCCAGCTGTTCGGTCAAGGGATCTGGGCCACTTCGTGGTCCAAATCGGTTTTCTTTTCCAGGAGGATACCCCGGACGAACTGTGACAAACAATCCCAGTTGCCCTCATCCTCCATAATCTTTTGGCAGACCGTGTCCACCGAAAAAACACCGAGTTTTCTTGTGGCCTCCAGGCGGGGCCTTTCCCAACGCGAACAGTTGAAGAAGGTGTGTTCCGCGTCATCGGGAACGCCCGGGCAGTAGATGCAATCCGGTGAACCGGTCTTGCCCATCCGGTTCAGGTACGACTTGAAGTAGCCGTGACCTGTCAGGAACTGCGTGAGGTAGTAGTCCACCTCGCCATGCCGCCTTTCCACCCATGGTTGGACCTGCTCGATGAGTCGCGCAGTCCATCGTCCTCGGGTGTCGTGCTCCCAGCTGTGTTGCCACTGCTGGAAGGTTCGGGAGCGCTCTTCTGTTCTTGCCGTGTCCTTGCCGATCTCGCCTTGTCTCTGGTAAATCGCTTTCCTCTCCCCTACCAAGAGCTTGACCGGGATGACTCCGGCGACCACCAGGACGGCAGGCTCGGACACTGACCGGTAGGCGGAACACACCCTGAGCGCAGCTTGACGCTGAACCCGGGCGAGTCGCAACCTGTAGCACTCCTTATCTAGAGCGCCTGCCCACACCTCTGCCCCGTAAAGGAGCACGGACTGGACCGCGGACATCAACAGACGTCTTCTGCTGGATCGGGGACCCCCGACATTGGCCATCAGCCTACTAAGGTAAGTGACTACCTTAGCGGCCTTGTCCGCCGTACGAAAGATCTGATCCCTCCAGCTTAACTTGGTGTCCACCATAACCCCGAGGTATTTGTCGGCACGAGTTGATGTGACCACCTCCCTTCCCACTCGGAGTGGGACGACGGTGTCGATCCTCTTCTTCGTGAGGATCACAATCTCCGTCTTACTGAGAGCAAGCGAGAGACCGTGATCGGACATCCAGTTGTTGACCACCCGCATAACTCGGTTCAACTTCAGTTGGGCCAGCTCAACGTTGCGTGCAGCAATGAGAGCTGCAACGTCATCGGCGTACCCAACCAAAGTGGTTTCCTCAGGCATCTCGGACCTCAGGAGGCTGTCATAGGCAACGTTCCAGAGATCCGGGCCGAGTATTGAACCTTGTGCGGCACCAGAAGTGACTTCCATCGTCCGCGTTCCGTCCCTCGTGTCATAAATCAGGCTTCGAGAGCGTAGATAATCCTCGATGAGCCGCAACAGGTATGCAGGAATACGAAAGGTGTTGCGAAGCGCATCCAACATATCGACCCACCTTGCCGAGTTGAAGGCATTCTTGACATCAAGCGTAACAAGAAGCACTACTCGGCGGGAGAAATGGTTGTGGCTCTCGGCTCTCTCCACAGCTCTCTGAACTTCGGTGACAGCGTCGATCGTTGACCGTCCCTTTCTGAAGCCGTACTGACGGGGGCATAAGTCCCCGGCAGCTTCCACGGCAGAAGTCAGGCGGAAACGGATCAGCTTCTCGAACAGCTTCCCAGCCGTGTCCAACATGCAGAGAGGCCTGTGGGACGACGGCAGCTCGGGATCACCTTTGCCCTTGCTGATCAGTACAAGCCTGGCTGTTTTCCAGGGAGCCGGAAACACCCCTTCTACCAAACAGGCATTGTACATTCTCAACAACAAGTCAGCGTTGATTGAAAATACTTTTTTTAAAGCCTCACTGGGAATCCCGTCCGGGCCAGGAGCCTTGTTGTTCTTCAGGGAGAGAACGGAGGTTTCCAGCTCCTCGAAAGTGAAGAGTGGAACGTCCTCTACCCATCTGAAGTCAACCGGCGGTCGCTGAGGATGTTCAGGAAACAACGCAGCGACGATCCTCCCCATGGTGGCGCTTTCCATGATGGAAGGTGGAGAGCGGGCGCCGAGTTTCTGCGTTACAAGTTTGTAACCCAGGCCCCACGGGTCGGAGTCAACGTCGTCACGAAGTCTCCTCCAGCTATTCGCCTTGCTCCTGTTGATCGCCTGGCGGAGAGATTTTCTCGCAGCTTTATAGGCCTCCGACTTACGAACTCTGTCTGCGGGAATTCTCGCTCTAGTGGCGGCTCGTCTAGTTCTTAAACATGTTCTTCTGAGTTCCGCAATCTCTTCAGTCCACCAGTAAACGGGTTGTTTGTCGCGTCGGGGTTTCCTTCGCGGCATAGACTGGTCGCAGGCCGAGACGATCAGTTCCATCGTGGATGTTACTAGTGCCTCGGCCCCAGCCTCACCAGGATTCCCCTGCGCTCCCCGAGAGATGACTTCGGTGAACTTAACCACGTCCAGTTTGTTGGTGTTCCACCGGCGTGGCCCTTCCCGAGATGCGGAAACTCGACGATTTTCCTGATCATGCAGATCAAACACGATGTATTGGTGGTCACTACCCGTGTAGTCCTCCACAACCCTCCAGCCAGAGATCCTCGGAAGGAGCGACTCAGACGCAAAGGTGACGTCAGGGATCGTGCCTCTCTGCCCGGGGCGCCGAAAAGTAGGTGTGTCGCCCTGGTTGAGGACGACAAGACCGGCCCTGGCGATGAAATCCAGGATGTATTTCCCCCGGGAGCTGGTAGAGGGCATTCCCCACTCGACGGCCCTGGCGTTGAAATCGCCACCAACGACGACATGCCCGGTGGTGCAAAGAACGCACTCCTCTAGGCTAACTATCTTGTCGCGGAAGTCCTGGACGGCCTCGTTGGGGGTGAGGTAGCAACTGAAGATTGTCACGTCCCTACACCTAACCCAGGCAAATCCTCGGCCTCGACCATGACTCCGCACCAAGACATCCCGCGTATTACGCGCCCAAAGTGCAGCAGTACCGAGGCTGTCGGAGATCCAAGTGTTTGGGTCTCTGTCCCGATACTGTTCGCTGATAAGGAGCGCGTCAGCACCAAGTTCTCGGGCGAGCTGATCTAGAAGGTTATCAGCTCCCCAGGATCTATGAAGATTGGCCTGGAGGATGCGAATTACCGGCCGCTGCCTTTTGCCTGTTCAAGTGCGGTTCTGAAGGCACCGCACTGACCAGACCCGGGTAAGTGACCGAGGGCACTGGAGCCTGAATCCTTGCAGAGGAAGCAGGATGGGCTCGAGGAACATTCCTTGCGTTTGTGGCCCTGGCTTCCACACTGGAAGCAGTTGGCACTCCTGTCGGGCCCTTTACAGTTTCGGGAGGAGTGGCCGAAACCGAGGCAACGAAAGCATCTCGAAACTACCACCCTCCGTTTGAGCCTGCAACTGACCCAACCGACTCTGAGGTGCTGAAGGCTAAGCAGCTTATTGGCGTGCTTTTCGCCCATCTCAGCAACAGCCATCCGGAGTTGACTTCGGTTAGGCTTTGTCAGCCATACCCTCACTCCATCAGCCGGTATCTCCGGGAGTGCCACCTGGATCGCACGGGTCACCTCGTCTTCGGTGGAGAGGGCATCAAGGTCCCGAATCTCGACCGAACACTTCGGTTCTAGGGCCTTGATGGAGCCTTTGTCCCCAAGTGCAGTCTTGAGGGAAGCGGCAAAACCGATCTTGTCACTCGACTTCCCCAGTTCGAGGAGGACATCCTCGTTCTGGGTTCGCCGAATAGACTTGATAACGGTGTCGGTCTCTTCCGGTTTGGCCTGCGATCTAATCTGACCCAGAACATCGGCAAAAGATCGCCCCCCTAAGGGCTTAATCAAGATTGCATCCTTCCTGGGCTTCTTAGGCCTGGGTTGTTTAGGCTTTCTGACAGACTTGCCAGAGGCCTCCCCAACCGGGTTTGAGACTTGCGTCCGCTCCACCCTCGACGCACTTTTCGAAGCTGCCTCCGCTTGCTTCTGCCTCCTCCTTTCTTTCTTAGACAGGCGCGTCTTCCAGCCCCCCAAAGGTGTCGAGGCAGAGTTTTCTGCCAAGGCAGGATTAGCCGCCGGAGCAGGAACCTCTGCAGGAGTAGCCGCTGGAACAACGACAGCGCCCGGGATGGAATGAGCAGCCGGGACAGGAGATGTCTGCGATGATGCAGTGACAAAAACCGGCCTCGGCGCCAAGTCCAACTCCCCGAGCTCAGGGCTTCCCGATGATGAACCGCTCTGCCTCTTCTTTCGCTTTCTGGCTTGAGTCTGGGACTCAGCAAGATGAGCTTGAGGCGAAGCAGAGATGACTCGGTTCGTGACATCGCGCTCCTGTTTCACTGCCTTTAGCCTGATTTTCCGGCATTCCTCGATTTCGTCTAGAGAATCTTCGAGTTTCGGAATCCCCTCTTTTATGGCCTTGTTTACGTTCTTTTGAATTAAGAGGGCCTTGGCCATCTCCTTCAAAAGAGCTTTCATCTTCTTCAGACATGAGTCTTCCTCCTCGTGGGCGTCGTCCTTCTGCTGCCGAAGCATTTGCAGCTCGAATGCCGCACGAAGAGGGCTCTTCCTGGGAGGTATTCCATCGAGCCTTGCTTTTGAGGTTTCTGCCTCGGTCACCTTCATTGCTAGATTGACATCCACTTTCTCCTTTTCAGGCTCGGACGACGATCCGGTGTCACTTACCGTCTTGAACGGTGCCGGTGGGGGGGAGGTTTTAATTCCCCCTGTCGGCGACCCAGTCTTCGAGGTCGGAGACCTCTGCACAATAGAACTTCGCCTAAAAGCGGCTTGCTCATTCTCCTTTACGTTCTTCGTGTTTCGGTTGATAAAATCCATGCTTTCATGTCACCAGCGCATCGTGCAGCAAGGGGCGGCCCTTCATCGGCCGAGAGCGGGTACACCCTCGGAGGTCTACCCCCCGTAGGAGATAAGACACCCCTACCCCAGGACTCTGGGGCCCGAACCTCCGTTTGCCCAGCACCGATACACACAAGGTGCCGGACGTGCTGGGGGTCGCACCGTGGCAATGCAGAGTCCGATCCCTGCATCCATGCCGCACTCCCTGACTAAGGTCCGAAGCGGCTGGCTTCTGACGACACACTGGAGGAGACCATCGGCAGTGCGAGGCACACATCAGTCCCTGCAACACAACAGGGACACTCCCAGGACCCCCCAGCATGCGCCGGTCGAAAGAAGGTGGAAAGACACCCTTGATTCGGGGTCGAAAAAAAAGAAGGTGAGCAAGGTTAGCTCAGGAAAGAATAAAGACGGTGAGCTAAGACCTGAAAGATGAGAAGAATGGCCTTAGCTCGGGAAGAACTGTGAGGAGGGTCTCACAGATTGGCTCAGGTACCCCGGGGTCGCCAAGAAACACCCGTACAGTGGAAAGCCCACTGCCCCTGAGGGAAAACGTTCCTTACTTTGAACAGCCCTCGTATTAACTCAAAAGCTATAATAAACTAAATCCAGCTTGTTTTTAAACGGACCTATTAGGATAGGAGAGGAGAGGAGTCGCCCAGTACTCTCAACTCAAGGAAATGAATGATTCTTGTTATTTTACCTGAATGAATAGAATATAATCTCATCTTATAAAAAATACAGTGGAATCAAAAAGAACAAGTTTTAATTCTTACTCTCCGGCTCTTTCTCAGCGAAAGGAAAGAAACATGAATCATGGCGCTTGACGGGGGCCCAAAGTAGCTTTCAGTCGACCTGGGCCTCACGTATCCGCCTTTTCACACCAAGAAACTACCGAGAACCTGATTTTTTTTTTTTAATCTAACTGAATTTTACATTAGATACAGTTGGATTCCATAATTTGATTATTTATCTCGATGAAACGTTGTATTAATACGAAGTATATAGTTATTATTTGCATTTTAAAATATAAAGTCGATGGTTAAGCAAAAATAAATATGTTAACTAAGATAAGGAAAAAAAAAAAAACATGACAAGTAAATGGCAATTTCAAACAGTGGTAATTTAGTATGTAACTACAATTTCTGTAGGTTTTTATAACCAAAATACTTTAAACTTAAACAAGAATAATTTGTCATTGAATATTTAAATGTTAATACGTAACATTATAATACCCCAGTCGCAGCAGACCTGCGTACCCAGCGAATTTCCAATGGAATTTAAGATTATTTACTTTTCCCATAAAGAAAACCATAAGATCAAGTATGTAGGATTGCTGCCATTGGGTGTTGTTAGTTTTAGTTAATCAATAATTGGTAAATGTAAACACAAGATTGTATCAAGTTCTGACAATTTTTATTTTTCCCATAAACCCCCAGGGGGTGAGTATGTAGGTTTGCCGCCATATGTGTTTCGTAAGCAAGTATAAGTTAAACCTTATCTAGATAATGTGCATACCAAATTTGATTAAGTTACGTCAATAAATAAGCATGATATAGGATTTTCTTGAATTCCCATAAGAATGACATGGAAAACACATTTTTGGATTTTCCCCGTAACCAGTTATGCTAAGATAAAAAATCAAAATACCAAATTGTTTGTTTTTTCAAGCTCTTTTAAATGGTTTCAGTTAAAATTCATGAATTTTAAAAATTAAGGTCCAAAAATGCCAAAAACCCATTTTTGACCCTTTTGAAACCCCACAAAACCCCGTTCCCATAACCCGACAATGCTGGTTCGTGAATTTATGAAAATAGACCTAGTCTTACACCTTCATACCAAATTTCATAAAAATCGGAGGTCTCCTTCAAAAGTTATCAGTACCACGAACACATTGATGGATATATCTATCTATCTATCTATCTAGAGTATACAGGGTGCTCGGAAAAAACGTTTCAGGAATTCAGGAGGTTATTGACCACATCAAAATAAGCAAGAAAGCTCCTTTAAACATATGTCCTAAAATGCTTCTTTAACCCGCTAGCCGCCATTTTGTTTTTTACACTAAATAATTTTTATTTCCGTAATGGATCGTTGTATTAAGTTAATATTTGGCATGAACCTTCATCATATCAATACCTATTTTCAAGAAAAAAAGTTATTTTTTCCAATGTGTATTTTCAAAATGGCGGCGGCCATTTTAAAAGTTTAAACTAAAATATCTCAAAACCGGTAAATTTTATAAAAATTTTACTAGACAAAAAAAAGTTGACAAATTTAATTATCTAACCAATGGTACCAAGTTTGTAAGGATCTGACAACAAATAACAGATTTTTTGAGATTTATAAATTAAAATTACCTTAATTTGCATTAATTACAATGCAAAATCAATCTTTTTATGCAGGAAAATCTCAATAACTCCGTTATTTGTTGTCAGATCCTTAAACCATGTTACCATTGGTTAGATAATTAAATTCGTCAACTTTTTTGTGTCTAATAAAATTTTTATTAAATTTACCGGTTTTGAGAAATTTTAGTTTAAAATTTTTAAATGGCCGCCATTTTGAAAATACACATAGGGAAAAAATTACTTTTTTCTTGAAAATGACTATTGCTATGATAAAGGTGCATGCCAAATATTAACTTAATACGATGATCCATTACGGAAATAAAAATTATTTAGTGTAAAAAACAAAATGGCGGCTAGCAGGTTTAACGAAGCATTTTAGGACATATGTTTAAAGGAACTTTTTTGCTTATTTTGATGTGGGCAATAACCTCCTGAATTCCTGAAACGTTTTTTCCGAGCACCCTGTATACTCTAGATAGATAGATAGATAGATATATCCATCAATGTGTTCGTGGTACTGATAACTTTTGAAGGAGACCTCCGATTTTTATGAAATTTGGTATGAAGGTGTAAGACTAGGTCTATTTTCATAAATTCACGAACCAGCATTGTCGGGTTATGGGAACGGGGTTTTGTGGGGTTTCAAAAGGGTCAAAAATGGGTTTTTGGCATTTTTGGACCTTAATTTTTAAAATTCATGAATTTTAACTGAAACCATTTAAAAGAGCTTGAAAAAACAAACAATTTGGTATTTTGATTTTTTATCTTAGCATAACTGGTTACGGGGAAAATCCAAAAATGTGTTTTCCATGTCATTCTTATGGGAATTCAAGAAAATCCTATATCATGCTTATTTATTGACGTAACTTAATCAAATTTGGTATGCACATTATCTAGATAAGGTTTAACTTATACTTGCTTACGAAACACATATGGCGGCAAACCTACATACTCACCCCCTGGGGGTTTATGGGAAAAATAAAAATTGTCAGAACTTGATACAATCTTGTGTTTACATTTACCAATTATTGATTAACTAAAACTAACAACACCCAATGGCAGCAATCCTACATACTTGATCTTATGGTTTTCTTTATGGGAAAAGTAAATAATCTTAAATTCCATTGGAAATTCGCTGGGTACGCAGGTCTGCTGCGACTGGGGTATTATAATGTTACGTATTAACATTTAAATATTCAATGACAAATTATTCTTGTTTAAGTTTAAAGTATTTTGGTTATAAAAACCTACAGAAATTGTAGTTACATACTAAATTACCACTGTTTGAAATTGCCATTTACTTGTCATGTTTTTTTTTTTTCCTTATCTTAGTTAACATATTTATTTTTGCTTAACCATCGACTTTATATTTTAAAATGCAAATAATAACTATATACTTCGTATTAATACAACGTTTCATCGAGATAAATAATCAAATTATGGAATCCAACTGTATCTAATGTAAAATTCAGTTAGATTAAAAAAAAAAAAATCAGGTTCTCGGTAGTTTCTTGGTGTGAAAAGGCGGATACGTGAGGCCCAGGTCGACTGAAAGCTACTTTGGGCCCCCGTCAAGCGCCACGATTCATGTTTCTTTCCTTTCGCTGAGAAAGAGCCGGAGAGTAAGAATTAAAACTTGTTCTTTTTGATTCCACTGTATTTTTTATAAGATGAGATTATATTCTATTCATTCAGGTAAAATAACAAGAATCATTCATTTCCTTGAGTTGAGAGTACTGGGCGACTCCTCTCCTCTCCTATCCTAATAGGTCCGTTTAAAAACAAGATAGATATACAGGGTGTTTTTTCAGAACACCCTGTATATCTATCTATATATCTCAGAAATCAGAAATCAGAAATTTATTTGTCATCAAAACATTTCACAATGTACAATAGACATCGTCAATTCTTATTCTACTATTTACAAAAAGATTGGTTTAGCATATATGTACAACAGAAATCTTATCTGTACAATATACATATATTTAGGCCTAGTCAAATTTAAACTTAAAAAAATCTTCTAATGAATAAAAAACATTGTCAGTTAAAAAAATATTAAGTTGTCTTCTAAAAGCATTAGCATCTAATTTGCGGAAATGTACTGGCAATTTAATTAACATTTTAATCTGTAGGTACTTATTACTGTTGGCAAATTTTTGCAACCTTGGCCGAGCAATGAGAAGATCATCGGACTGCCTGGTTCCATAACCATGAATGGTACTTCTAGAAGTGAATTTATCTTCATTTTGTCTTACATATAAAAGGTTCTGAAAGATGAAAATGCTTTGAACAGTTAAAATGTTGAAATGCTTAAACCAGGGCTTACAGCTCTCTCTACTGGACACACCTGCCATAATCCGCAATGCTTTTTTTGCCATAGCAGAATCTGAAATGCACCAGGGCTATTTCCCCAAAACATATTTCCATACAACAGATGACAATGAAAAAAACTAAAATAGGCCATTACTAACATATTTTGAGAAACAGAAGTTTTTAATTTCCGAAGTAAATAACAAATGTGAGACAATTTGGAAATGATTGACCTAGTATGAAAATCCCATGACAATGTGGATTCAAAATTGGTTCCCAAGAGGCGAATTTTATGCTGCTGCTCTCTAAAGGTCCTACTTAAGGTAAAATATATGATTTCTGTTTTATCTTCATTTATTTCCAAACAGTTAGCCTCAAACCATGAAGCAGACTCCTTAATCGCCCTATCTAAACCTAGTTCGACTGTTTTGAGATGTTTCCCTAGAACCAAAAAAGAAGTATCATCTGCATAAAGAATGGTCTTACAAATCATAATTTTAGGGAGATCATTTATGAAAATTATGAAAAGAAATGGTCCTAAAACAGAACCCTGAGGAATACCTGTGTAAACTTCCCTAGCGTTTGAAATTTTATTGTCTAAAACAACAATTTGCTGCCTTCCACGAATGTAGGTCTCAAAAAATTGAAGGGCTTTATTTTTAACACCATAATAGGTAAGTTTTTCTAGAAGAATCTTATGAGGGACACTGTCAAAAGCCTTCTTCAAATCTACCATAGCCAAGCCCAGATGCTCACCAGATTCAAAAGAGGTCAAAATCTCTGTCACAACACATTCAAGAGCATTGATTGTTGAGGATTGAGGGATGAAGCCGAATTGATTTTCTGTTAAAATATTATAACCATCGAAATGCTGAAAAAGCTGAGATTTCACACATAATTCTAATATTTTAGAAAAGACTGGAACGATTGAGATAGGTCGGTAATTTGAAATGCTGTTCTTATCTCCTTTTTTATGCAGTGGAATCATTTTTGACACTTTCAGACAGTTCGGGAAATAACCTTGAGTGAGTGAGAGGTTAACTACATAAGATAAGGGTTCCAAGATTGCTGAGGCTACAGACTTTTTAACATTATTTGAGATGCCAAAAATATCCTCACTTTTTGAGGAGCTCAAGGTTTTGATAACTTTGAACAAACACGGGACAGAAAGGGACTTCAGCTCCAAAACATTAGAGAAACTACCCAAACTCTTCAAAAACTTTGTAAAATTTCCACTAGAATACTGCGTGGAAAATTTTGACAAGAGTTGCTCACCAAAATCTGAGTTCCAATCATTAAATTGATCGGCTGTAAAAGATGGAGGTGGATCCTTTCCATATTTTAATAAACCAGATTCCGACTTAATTACTCGCCAAGCTGCAGAGCATTTGTTCTTTGAGTTTTCAATAAAGGTTTCATTGTATTTTATTTTTGCCTGCTTAATACTTGCCCTGTACATTTTCCTGTAGTTATTTAATATTAACCTTGCATGTACATTATTTTGATACATAGGTATTTTTAAAACATCTTTCATCAGTATGAGAATATTCATTTTGTTATGTAGTGTTTCATTAAACCAAGGAGCACCTTTCCTTTTCAATTTACCACTAACTCTCTTTGTCTGCCTAGGGCAACACTGATTGTAAATATTTAAAAAAGTGCTAAGAAAATATCCAAAAGCCTCATTGACACAAGAAATACTATAAAGTGAACCCCATTGAAAATGAGCAAGATTGTAGGACAAACTAAAAATACTATTTGCATCTATTTTCCTGGAAGATACTTCCTTGAATTCAGTGCATGGTGATTTAACAGTAAAAAATTCAAAGCACAATATTTCATGATCAGAAATTTCGTATTTCCACAGCATCTGTCTGTAATTAGTTTTGTTGATATTTGTTGCAATATTATCCAAGCAACTTTTGCCCCTAGTTGGTGTTTTATTTACACAGTATAAGTCGTAAGATTTTAAGATATTCAGAAAAAGATCAGTTAATGCATCCTGTGTTAAAATATTATCATTGAAATCAACCCCCCATTACAATGGAACAGTTTGGTTTTTTACTAACAATAAAATTTAAAAGGCGGTCAAGAGCTGTGCAAAACATGTTAAAGTTTGAGCTAGGAGTCCGGTAGACAGATATCAAAACAATATCAAAGTCCTGCATAAATATACAAGAAGCTTCGAGGACCTCAACATGTACTAAATGTGACACATCGACCATGTCAAAAACTATATTGTTGTTAATTAAAATGGCTGATCCACCACGTGGATCTGAAGGCCTACAAAAAATAGAACCTAATTTAAAATTTTTTGGAATGTATAATGATATTTCTTCTTCTGAAAGCCAATGCTCACTTAAAAAAACTATGTTACATTTGAAATCCTCTAAAGCTTCTGACAATTCATCAAGCTTATTTCTAATAGATTGACAGTTAATTACCATACATTTAATCCCATTTGCAGGCTTATCTTCCATTACACTTTGAGAGCTAGCACTGGCACTTGATTGGCCCCTAAAAAATTGACCTTATTTTCCACTACCGGTATACACTTACTGGCACATGCACTAAACACACTTAGATTTGAGCCCACTGAAGAACTTGCTGTGTGATGTGTCAGAGGCGGGAAGTCACAGGGTGTTGAGAAGTTCACGCCGTCTTCTGAGTTGTTCTGAGTAGCAACTGAAGTACAGGGCCTAATCTCATCATCATTTATCTCCGGAGTAACCAGTAAAGATGATTGGTTTTGAAGTGGTTCTTGAGACTGGTTAACAGTTTGAGCAGTTGGGCCTACAGCAGAAAAATTGGCACCTTTGTACTTTGCACGAAGAAGAATGTCCTTGATTAGGGATGAAACAAATCTCTTCCCCCTTCTTGATATATGGAGACCATGTGGTGTATGGTGTCTTCTTTGTAGTAGGAGGTGTAAATCTAGAAGCTCAAGATGTGAGTATTTGCTGACTAGAAGACGAATAAAATGATTTAATTCATCAATATTCTTGTTCTCTCGGGAAAATTTTTGCGTATCAAAACGTTCTGGGATTGTTGCCAAAATCAAGTTGGTGTGGGAGAATTTGCGAGCCTTTTCCTCTATGAACTCCATAAGTTTACTCGTTGATAACTCCTGTCCATTGAACAAATTATTGGCCACGTTATTGGTTCCTGCCATCCACAATAGGTAGTCGCTCTTATTATAGGTTTCATAATCACTATTTTTTTCTGAAGATTCCACAATAACTTCAAGTGGAGCCCCACTCTAAATATGGCCAAAAACCTGAAACTTGTCCCCGATGACTTTATCCAGAAAATGTGCAAGTTCTTTGGCTTGGCTGTCGGCCTCAATAGATACTTTAGGAAGAGAATTCCTGTTACTCATTGCAATCGGTTTAGGTCTAATAGGCCTATGTTGAGCTTTCGATACTGTTAAGCCAGATTGTTTTACTACAGATTCTGGCTGATTCTGGGGAGCACAAGATTTTTCCCTAGAGGTCTCTAGAGTTGCTAGCGGACTAAAATAATTTGTAGTAGTAATCTTAGTATTAGCATTTTTAAGTGCCACATCCCCTGGCTGGTAAAAATTCTTGAGTTCATTTGGATCTCTGGATAGAAAGTTTTCCAAAGTGTCTCTATCGACTTTCCACGCACTCTCCATAACCTCCAATGAGACTTTAATTTCGTTAATGACTGCGTTTTTTGTTTCAATTTCTTTTTCCTTCTCGCAGAGTATGTCAGTATAAAATTGTACAAGATCCTCCAGATAGTCAATTTTCTTATTTAACTCATTTATGACCTGGTCTTTTTCAAACACAGCTTGCTGATTCGGAGGGCTTTCCTTTACAGATGAAAGCTTCTCCATTAAGACTCTATTTTCTTTAAGTAAAGAAGATGTTTTATTCACTGAAACTTCTAAATCCCGTTTAATATTTAGATTTACTTCTATTTGCTTGGAATGCAAAGACTTTTCCAGAGATAGTGTAGTCTTTACTTTTGCTAGTCTGTCCTCTAGGGCTAATGTTTCTTTTAAAAGGTCTTCTCGAAACCTTTCTGATGAGATTAATTTGTTTTTCCAAACAGATAATTCTTCATCTTTACACTTCACAGTTTGGTTACATTTCTCAATCGCACTTGACAACTTTATTTCAAGCTCTCTATACTCATCCTCTAAGTGCAGATAAGCTTGATCTTTTGTAAATTTAAGGGAGTGAATTTCTTGTTTTAGTTTTTCATTTTCCGCCAGAAGTAATTTTCCAGCTCCTGCAGCAATCGTCAAAGATGTGTTTGGATCTATATTTTCTCCAAGGTCAGACAAAGATTGTTCCAGTTCCTCCACACTTAGGTTGATGTCTTGCAGCTTTTCTTTTCATTTTCACATATTACACAAGTCCATGTCATTAATTTCCTAGCTATGTCTGAGAATTGACGCTCAGTTAAGCTAGTGCATTTAAAGTGATACCATCGATTGCATGTATTCATACAGCCAACAGACTTCTGATTCTTGCAAATTCGTTTCCCACATGAAGGACAAAAAATGTTCTCTCCAGCCATGATTTAATAAACAAAAACTTATATTTTTTTGTAAACTAACTTTCACTATAAAAGTATATAGTACATAAACTCAGACTGTACCCAGACATAAGTCCGTAAGCTAACCTGAGGACGAGGTCTATATTGTACGTGCCCCGACTGTACACTGAAACGTTAGCTGATTTGTAAGCTATCTTCATACAGCTATTTATAAAATAATACAAACTTTTAATAAGACGGCTCAAAAAACAAAAACAGTACTAATCTATACAGTACATCTATCTATACTGTATATATATATATATATATATATATATATATATATATATATATATATATATATATATATATATATATACATATGTATGAAAATGAATGAATTGTGTTTTTGGCTTCTGGGGACCTCAAAATGAAAAAGTAACATGGTCCCGGGATTAGGTCTTACCATGGCTACTACCGTAATAGCGCATCCCCTATTTGGAAATTTGCTAAAAACTGTAATTAATATTTGTGAACGGACATTGTCAAATTTAATATTGATTGTACAATCAACTGGTTTCTGGTCTGGGTACAGTATCCCTAGGGCTGAATAAGTCACTTAAATCACTAAAGTTACTGTCATAGTTGATCATTTTTTGCACTGTAAGGTTGATTGTTCGGCGAGAGTTTGTGTAATATTCACTTTTTGCGACTTGTTTTAAAATTGTTAAATAAAAACATGAGTTTTTTTTTTTTTGAATTCATTTCCTACTACTGGAATGTCGAAATTAATTTGAACTAGAACATCTCATACAGTGTGGACACAGCTATAAATCAATCAACGACAATTTAAAAATAATCCATAAATGTAAGAAAAGTAGTGAAATGTCCACACTTGAAAACTATGAGATTTATAAGGCGTTCAAAGAGACCCGTGTAATGTACTGAATGATAAAATAAACAGCCAGGCCAATTCATTGTTCGACACGGCGATGCACCTGGAAATACGTCACGAACCAAAGGTCAACTTAGATAACACTGCTCCCGGCTCTTCCAGTCGTTGCAAACCATCCGTCCGTGTCGTGCGAAATGTGGCCACCGCGTCGACGTGATATATGTGTAAGTGTTACCGGTATTATTTATTATGTGTCCGTGTCGTGTTTAAATGTTTGATTTTAACTTATGACGAAACGCTAGTGCGAAGAAGATGCTTGAAAATGTCACTGTTGTGACGAAACGCGTCGCAACTTAACCACCAGCGACAAGGAATGTCAGAAGGTAATGCCTAGTTCAAAAAACATGAGTTTTTTTAATATAATAAACTATTGTAACGAAAAAGTATACAGCCCTAATCCCTAAGCTGTATAATATTTAGTATGTTTGACGCCAACAACTTTTTTAAGCCAGTCCTTTTAACCAACATGTTCACTGTTTAGACTACTGACAATCAAATGAAATATTCCCAAAAATTATCAATATATGTTACTTTAAAAATTTGAGTATTTTTACTAAACTATTTTAAAACTATAATAAATAATTACAGTTTATACAGTAACACAAACCACCTAACGTCAAAATTGCTTCTTCTATTTAAAACGGATATATGGAGTTATTAAGTATGGACAGAATGATACAAAATGTGTCAATGAAGCTGTGCTCATTAGCCAGCTCTATCATATCCTCAATTAACCATAACTTTGTTAACCGCACGGGCCCTGAATACCGAGTGGAGTAATACACTTTTGTTTCAACAATTATTCACAGCACAACTGTCGTGTAATGAATAGTTAGTAGCAAATAATTGGAGATAAGTCCTTTATTTAACTTGTGTACTCGTCAGCCACGAGTTCAAAAGAATGTTTTGCTTCATTAAGTTTTGAAACGTTGACAAAGCGTTTAAGGGACAATGGTGCAGGTATGGTAAAGGCTGCGGCATCCCCATTGTTACTGCTGCTTTCCGCTCTACTACAACCATGCATGTAGAACGAAATGCAGATTCCAGTGGTGCACCTGGTCTAACACATATGCTTCAACTTTAAAGTAAATTTTAAACTATTTTGAGATTATACGTGAGAGATCGTATAGATTTAAACATATTCATTTCGTGTAAACGGATTTATGAATAGAGATGGGTTTCAATCATAAAAAACGTATGAAAAATTATATTTAAGTAAGTATTGTAGAATGAGGGTACAGTACTAATGAATAATAAATTATAATAATACGACATAAAACTGTATTCCACTAAACTTCGATTCACTTAAATACTATATTTTATTTGGAAATTTAAGGTTTTATTTACAATCGTTGTCTAGAAACGACTAATGGTTTTGGTAGGGTTTTTAAACAAACCATTAAAATGTAACATCTTTCCTCTATACCCACATCAATCGGTAACGTCAAGAGCTAACCTCGAATCTTCTACCCTGTAACTACATATGAGATGAAAATAATTGTTGTGAATGTACTAAAATACTTCTTTGTTAGCATTATACGTCTGTGCTACTATGCAGAAAAAGTCCTGCGACATTAATCAATGAATTTACATTTATATAGTAACCATACAAATTACAGTAAATGTAAATAAAATATGTTATAATGGCGATAAATTTCGACTAGTCATGCCGTTCATAATAAGGTTCATTTCTAGACTTTATGACAGACTTTTATTATGTGTCAAAATTAGTTTAAAGTTTATTTATACTTCTATTTTACTAGTGATTTGTATTTAAGTTATTGTTGACTGCAACCTTTTCATCCTTGTTACATTATTTATTAATAAAAGTTAATAGCCTATTGTGACGTCATCACCTAGAATAGGCACACGTCACATGTTTATCTACCTCATCATCATTTTAAAAGCTATACTACTAGTTGAGGTTTACAAAATTATGACTACTTTTAAAAATATGTGTTTTATGGTTAAATATAGCTTAACAAGTATACGATAGGCTAGAACACCCTTAACTTGTATTGACATTGTATTAATAATAGTGAAAAGAGGGGTTCTGAGACAAGTGATTGAGCACAAGGATCAAGTGCGCAAAATGCCATTTCGCTGCACGCGAAATAAATGTTTACGCACCACTCGCCTGCGGCTCGTGCGTAATAATTTCTCTTGAGTGCAGTGAAGGCGCTTTTCGCACGAGCTGCATATTAAATTTTTCCTACGACTGGCAAACAAGTATACATATCTAATATTTAGGATAGCCTATGTTATGAATTCCTTACAATTACAAAAAATTAATTGCATTTTTTTAGGTAGGAGATTTAACGACACTGTTTTAGCAGTATCTGCAAGATCGTCAGAGAAAAATAGTCACTTACATCACTAAAATCACTGTAAATTCCATAGAAAACGACAACAGAGACAATAAGTCATATGTTTATACCCATTGTTACCATCTTAATTCCTGATTAAACAATATTTCCTTGCTGGCTAATGCAAACTGTTTTGTTCTGATGTTTAAACTCTGGAGTGCACAAAGTAAAATGAATACGGCAATCACCTGTTTTGCGACGCATTGCGAGTGCGTAAACAAGTGCTTTCTCGGACAGACGGAGGAAAAAATATTAATGCACCATTAAATTAAAATCTCAAGTCACAACATTTAATTATAAAGCATGGGTATTCCGAGAGGATCTTAACATTTGTATATTTATTTGTAACAGCCGCTAAAGGGATATTTTGATTCTATAAGCCACCATAGTGTTCTTATGTATATATAAATCTAAAAACGTATAAAAACATAAAATGCAATGTTAATTTTTAAATATTTGCATTAAAAATATTTTCATGATCAAATACTTAAATTATTAATATCTTAATATAAATCGCATACCCCAAAATGAAACAGAAACCACTAAACACAATGATATAAAAAATTTATTCTAAGCATATATGTCTTGAAATGTCTTTAAAAACTAGCAGTTTATTATGCAATTGTACTTTGCTAGCAGATGTAATCTTGTAGTTAGACTTATGTACGAATGGCATGTGGGTAAAAGTTGGAATATCTGATGGCCAAGTTCCCGTTAAAAGTAAACTAATAGCATTTCTTAACAGTTTTTTCAAACATTTAAAAGGAAATTAATTTGTTAATTTGGCTTTATAAATTTCATTGGATTGGAGCTTTGATATAATTAATTTTTAGGGTTGGTAATCCTCACATGGCGTTTTTTGTTGGTATAATTTTATTAATCTTATCGGTAACTACAACCGCTCCTTGCTTATAAAAAATGTATGTATACAGTTCTGGTTACATATAAAATGGTTATGAATTTTTAATGGTAATTATTTAGTTAAGCGTAGACAGTCGCAAACTTATCACTATTTTGGCTACTCGTTCCAAACTGTGTTATCATTACGAATTAATACTTTTCGAGTGTGCAAAAGCAATTTTATGAATTTATAATACTCAGGTTTAGAATAATAAAATAAAACGTAACTTTACGAAATTGGCAAAATACAAACTTTAAAAACCCTGACGTTGTTAAAGTGTTTATAATCCTCATTTACATTATGGCAATAATAAAATGAAAACCGAGACGTTCAGTGAACTGGGTCAATCCAATAGGACTCAGATAACGCGATAAGGCAGCCGCTGTCTATGCGGTGTATGTCTCGTCGGCCGGCCAGTCTGTGCCTGGTGTAACATATGTAAATTTCTTGACGACTATGGAATACTTACTACAGTTGAATAAAAATTGTAATAGTAAAAAGTGGTTACACCACCAGAAGCACAAATCTTGGGGCAACGGAAGGGTAACCAGTTGGAATGAAAATGTGTTTCAACATAAGAGTTGATTTTATCTTTTGTATAGTATACTTAACTATGATATTGGACACTCTATAACTATGAACACCGTTTCAAACGAGAAACCAATATATTAAAAAGTTTGAGGCTGGTGGCGATAAACTAAATAATTGTCTTTTTAATGATTGTGTTGAGATATAACATCAAAACATGGCTATATGTATTATCTTACAGTAGAGCTGAACTAGCTAATTGTTTATGGTGATTATGACCTCAGGCTAGGATCGAACCGCCAGCAGCAGCGCAAGCGTGAGTGCGTCAAAGAGCGGAGATCACAATAAACGGCGCGGCGATTCCACTTACATTGCTGATTCCATTCCAACATGAATCTGAGTTGAACGATGTCCTGCATTCCTATCTTTATTAAATTCCACTCGGTGACTGAGCTTTATTTCTATTTGTGCAATTTAAACTCTTGGGGATAAAAATATGCATAAATTATATCATTAGAAGGCAAGGTTGTTTTGAAAATAACGCTGCAAAATAACCATGTTTCGTGGAGTGGATAAAAAATAATTCCTCCTCTCGAATAAAATAATTATAATCTTGCCTTCATTGAATTAGATTTAAATTTTACTGTTCACTCAATGTGTTTGGAAACATACTTAGGGAGTTGTCTTTTGTACACTTAATATACTTATCTGTGACTACTAATAAAATTCGTATAGCTTTTTCAAGCAGTTGGTTTTTTTTCTTTCCACAAGAACGAAACTTCAGCTTATGAATTCGCAAGTTTTTATGTTTCCAATAACATGCTCCTAATTTAGATTTAGGTCCATACAAATAACTCGTTAACTTGAAACAAACAAATATACTTTTTATATGCAGTTATACTACTGCAGTATTATACTACTAGTAGTATAATAAATAATATCAAAATAAGTAAGTAAAATAATAATAAATAATGCTATTTAGTGTGATTGGAAGCTATGTATTCCAGTATGTATTGATAGGTTAAATGATAACCACAAGAACGAGTGAGCAGGCGTAATATTTAATCAACACTTGTGTTGTGCTCAGTGAATACGATGTGTTTTCAATGCACAGTCTGAGAGCGGTTGTCAATATAAATGCAAATTTCAATACAAATTCAAACGAGTATTGGCTGGAATTTCTATTGTTTTCATTATTGGAGTTACATACCCATAAGGAAAGTTTTTCAATTGAAAACTTTTAAAGTTCAATGTATTCTTATAACATTAATGAATACACTATAGGCTATGCAATTTATAGAGATTTATACCTGATTTATTTTTGAGTTATCATCTAATTTTATGATTTACTTTTTGCTTTAGGAATAGCTTGCAGTAATGCAGGAAATGGGTCTACAGCAATGGGGAAAAATAAGGTAAGTCAAACTAATATTATTTATGATATCCTCACAAACACAACTTTCATTTTGTAACTATCAGAGTTAAAAAAAATATAAAGTCAAACTAAGTTAAAAACAAAAAAGTTAAGAATAACAAAACACTTATAATCCACAATTGTAATGATAACAAAGTAAAATGTTTAATCAGGTATTAAGATAAACCTACACAATGCACAAAATCATCAATTGGCTTTAATAAAGGATTTTTGAATAATATCTAAGAGAAGAGTGGTGTCACGTAAACAAAGTTATGTAGCCTGTGCATGGCTTGGCAGCTGATTAAATTTTAGTTTTCGAGTTTCAAAGAACTGTAAGCTATGATTTTTTTTATAACAACGAAGAGATTAAGTCATTAACATTGTTGCTTGAATGCCTTTATCGTGAGCAAATACTAAAAAAACATCTATTGATCTAGGGGCTGCAGTAGGTTTCAATATTCTCCCCAACATCATATTCAAAAATTATTTTAAACCATGCTTGTAGTATTTCCTAGAAAAATCGCCCTCTTGAACATGCATCTTCTTCTTGTACTCGTTTTTTAATACACAAAAAAATTCCTATGAATTTCTTAAAATTCTTTCTATCAGTAAACCAATGAAAATGAATACAGTCTCCTTTGGTAGGGCGAAATATAAGAAATGAACTAAATGTGACTAAAGGTTATTTATGTTTATTCAAAACATAAATAAATGTAAATATTATTTTCATAAGAAACCTGGAGTATAGAAGACGTTGCATGTCTTGATACCTAAATTGTTTTTATTTTTCTGGATTCTTTGGGTTTAACATGTACAGTATTTAATATAACAAGTATTTAAATTAATACTGTAAGACATTTATTTGTTTGAATACATTTTTTATCAGCCGGTAAAACATTGTTATTAAGAATTTGGTATTCACAGTTTCACTTACAAGATTATCGGTTTTACATGCTTGCAACAATTGTTATTGGTTTATGTGATTTATTTTCAAACAATTGCTATTAAAGTGACATTTAGTCTAAATCTGTAGACTATTAGTTTTAGAACAACAAACTACTAGGAGGTTGCACTATTTTATATTTTTGTCTTGAAAAGCCTTTAAAGATCAAATTATGTGTATTTATGTCCTTCCTTCATGCTCTCATGGAAAATTACCATGAAGTTAGTCACGTTATAACCAATATTTTTCAGAAAATCGACCGTTTATTTTATTTCTTATAAATTGTATTGTTTGTGTCTTAAACATTAAAAACAGATAACTATAAAAAACCAACTGACCTGTAAAAAATATAGGCTATTTCATAATTCTTGTGGGCTTATGGGTAGTTAGTTCTACATACAACATATTTTCTAATGCTTTCAACTGTGTGGTCTAAAGCTTCCCACACATATTTACGAACAAGCTAACTACAAAAACAGAGAAGTGTAAGTCCACTTCCTTCTCTAAATTAAATTAAAAATTTAACAAAATACTTTATTCTTTTTTGCGTATAAAAAAAACAATGCAATGTACGGTACACTATTTATTTACATTTTACAAATTAAACATCGTGCCTTAAGTATATTTGGTCTAGTATTTCCTTCCTACCTTGTTTACATACTTATATCTCATTATTATGCCCAACATTTTATGATAAGTACCAGGCTAACCGAGCCTTGTTCGTTGGTTTTAATTTACTTTTGTTATAGTATCATATCATTTATGCTTTGAAGTTATACAAACCATAAATAATACGTTTTCAAAAATCATTCTTTTACGAAGTAGCATTCTTTATTTTTGTTTACCTATCGTTGTTATATTGTTACGTTGATGGCAAACCATAAGATCAATTTTATAACATAAAAACAATTTAAAGTTTGTTTTAGACAAAAAGATTTTTCCTGGGGTTGGGACTGTTTCTAAACTTATTTTTGGAACAAAACACTCCCAAAAGCAAAGTTTAGGAAAAATATATCCACTAGATTTACAGATCGTGAGAAATACACCACTTCAGACATTGCTCGTATTATAGTATAGGGTAAAGCACTTCATGGCAAAATGATTGGTTGACAGACGTCACATTTGAAATGTTTTGGCTGGAAGACCGATGACAAAAAAATTCCCAATCAACCTCAGTGTATTTGACTAACAGAATGCTTACAAAGTACATTTTGAAGACAACAGAATCGACTTTCAAAGCGATATCGCAGCGTTTTGTTTCCAAAACAATATCGACTACGCTTTCATATGAATATGTTTTCAATTTTACTGCTGATTCTATTAACTTTGCTTTGCAATTTCTTTTGTTTATTTATCATTATTTTATGATCTTTTTAATATATGAACTAAACTAATCATTTTTAATATATGAACTAATATAGGTATCTTTATATAACTTTGGTTACAATTTAAAATATATAAAAAATTCCTAAAATATGTTTATTTAAACAGCAAATATATTCTGTCAATACTTATACTATCAAGATAAATCAAGATAACTATGTCCTCCTAGTAAATATTTAGCTCCTTGTCGTTTATGAATTAATATACGTCATATAAAACTCAATTTACTACAGAAAAATATTTATTATTTTTATCCATAGTTTCTTAATTATTTGGAAAGTAAATTAAGCTTGGTATGACGCATACCAATTTATAAAATTCAAGGAGTTAATTCCTAGGAGGATATAATTATCGTTGAATAATATTTATAGTATAAGTTTTGACAGACTATAAATAATTTGCTGCACAAAGATTTCAATAAACACATTCTAGGTATTTTAAAATAATTTAAGTTGTAACTAAATAGTTTTCACGATAAATGGTTTGTATTAATAATATAGATATAAAAATAGCTTATACCCGGCATGCTTTGCAATGCTAGCCTGAAAATTAGTAGTCTGATAAAAATCCTCTTTTATAAATATAGTTAATTAGTACAAGTTATTTATTCTTTGATTGTGGGACAATATCATAAAATATTTTTAAACCCTTAAAATTATACAAATAAATCATATCATACGTTTGGCTAATTTACTTATACTTCACCATGGCCTCTGCTATCAGAGCCTAAAATAGAACATATTTCTTACGGACCTTTATCACAGCAATGTCCATTTTCAGGAAGAGTATTATTTTTTCCAACGTGTATTTTCAAAATGGTGGCCCAAACGTGAAAATTTTAAACTCAAATATCTCAAAACCGGTATATTTTTTAAAAATTTTACAGGAGACGAAAAATCTATCAATAAAATTATCTAACTAATGATACCAAGTTACATAATTCCCTGACTTTTTAGAATAGACTAAATTCATTTTAACAGCAGTTTAACATATTGCATTATATTAACATTGTGAGTGTGCTTTTTTAATCAAGCGTATCTATGCAACGATACAAGACGGTTGAAATTGTATTCGACGGAATTGCACACTTGTTACAACTGGCGTAATATGCTCGTCTTGGCGCTTGTCTTGCTTATTAAAAATGCCATGCCTTGCTTTTATTCTTTATGAATAAATATTCCTTCACCTTTTATTGGAATACTTAGAATAATCTAAGAGATAAAGTAATTTATATTTTGAAAGTTATTCAATTGATCTATGTCTTTTACATAATATATATTTTCCATGATCATCCTACGTCTAACAATAAATACAGTAACATTCAACAATATAAATTTATCATTATAAAATATATTGGCCATCAAAACAAATTTGCTGTGGATAAAAGTTTAATATGGAATTTTTTTAATATATCCGTACAGTGTTCTGTAATTTGTACTTTTTTACTGCAAACATATTGATAGGATCTTACCACATTGTAAATAGGTCATATACCTGATCATCGCCTTCATACCAAATGTCATCAAAATCCGATTTCTTCCACAAAAGTTATCAGTACTGTACCACGGACACATAAATATAAATGAATAAATAAATAAATATTTATATATATATATATATTTACGCTATATATATATATATATATATATATATATATATATATATATATATATATATATATATATATATATATATATAGCGAGAGCGCAAACCACGTGTTCCTGTAGGCCTATAAACATATGGGTCCCCATTGCAGCCAGTTTGTAAATTATTATAAATGGTACTATAATAAAAACAATTAATAGTTTAAAATCGTACTTTATACTGATGATTATGTATGTTTAAATACGTAAAATTCAATTAAAAGTATAAAACAACCAATAAACGTATGCAGAATTGCAATTGAATAAAAAAAATAAAAGAATTATTAACAATTATGATATGAGCTGTTAACCAAATAATTAGAATCCAATTGTAACGTGTGCAAAATTTGGCTTAACAAATGTACACCGGTATGTTGCACCCATAGGCCTACATAGAAAAGTTTTAAAGAAGAGTGAGCGAAGTGAACGAGTTCGTCTAGTGCAGGAAAAAAGCCTTTAGGTTTGCCGAGCAAATGCTCATCGTTATTTGGCAGGTACTGTTAATCTTACACAGTATGCCTAGCTGCTGTTAAAATTAATTTAGTCTATTCTAAAAAGTCAAGTAATTATGTAACTTGGTATCATTAATTAGATAATTTTACTTGATAAAATTTTTGTCTCCTGTAAATATTTTATAAAATATACAAGTTTTGAGATATTTGAGTTTAAAACTTTCAAAGTTTTGGCCGCCATTTTGAAAATACACATTGGAAAAAAAATTCTTTTCCTGAAAACGGACATTGGTGTGATGAAATGTCATAACAAATATGTACTAAATACAACCATCCGTTACAGGAATAAATATTATTATGAGTAATAAAAGAAATGGTGGCTAGCGGCTTAACGAAGCATTTTGGACCACTATTTGTGGTATCCCATGACCATTTTTGATCACGGTCTATTAAAATAACAAATCTTATAAAGTTTGAATTAAAAAAATGGACAATAATAATTGTTTACAAGTACATGGAACTTTTAAATAATAATTGAACAGCGAACACTCCCAATGTCATAATAAGCAACGTTATGGAAAAATTCAACGTTATATTATATGAATATATTTGCGTTTCATTTCGACTTACACTATTATCAATCATGTTGCGCTATACTAGGCTCTTATATCAGAAGCCTTGGTGAAGTTTGAGTGATTTAACCAATCGTATAATTTATTTGTACGAGGTGGCCCGTGCGCAAATTGCGCATTTTATGATTCTGTGTGAGTGAAAACTCACCTACAGTACGTGAATGTTTGTTATGAAGTGACAGAGATCTATTTTGTTTACTATCTGGCTTTTAAATTCATCTGAAGGTAATCAGCTGTTAAATTACAATTCACATTGAAGAACTTGCAATAAAAGTTTGTAATAATTTCAAAGCGCCCTCTAGAAATAAAACAAAGGCGAGGGGGGTGAAGCCCGAAACAATATGACCTTTATAATTACGATTCGTCACTGCAGCATATCCTAAGCTTTAAAATGACACCTCAATCTTAAAAATCGGTTCAGTAGGACGAGAGATAAAGGGACGTAACAGACGAAACCCTTATAGAAATAAGAAGATAGATGATGATTTTAAGAGTTGACAAATATTTTATGAATCGCACAATCAAAGCATAGACCAACATTGTTTAACTATCTATATTTATAAAAGAGGATTTTTGTCAAACTAATTTTCAGGTTGGTATTGTAGAGCATGCCGGGTATCTAATATATATATATATATATATATATATATATATATAATATATATATATATATATATATATACATATATATATATATATATATATATCTATAATATATACAGCCCCATGTGTAACTGACTCACTCACTCACTGATGATATTAATTTCCTGAAGCGACCGTTTAAGATAGAGACTTGAAATTTGGCATGGACATTCTTTGAGATGTTTCAATTTAGGGAAAATCATAAAACTACAACTTTTTTACTTTTAAACTATAAAAAAGGTAAAAAATAGAGATTTGTCGGTAACGTAGTTCAGCCGTATCAGCGTATATCACCGCGTGGTATGGTAGATCACTCTTCAGGTTTAGTTCTCGCTCGTGTTTAAATGATCTCTTTCAACTACACCCGTCTTTGATATGAGTGTTGTATCCATCAATGGATAGACTCTAAGTAAAAATGATTTACGGTGTTTTGCTGCATTGAGAGCGGGTCATTTCACCAGTGACCCAGGGTTATACTCGTCTATAATATATACAGTGATAATGCCAAATTTGTAGCTAATGCAACATATGCGCTATTTTGAATGTTTACCAAAGGTGAATTTTCTTCTCCTACTATGGATTAAATTCCTATGGCGGGTGAATAGACGCTTGGTTCTCGCTTGTATTTAAATCACATCTTTTAACTACACCTGCTTTCTTGCTGTTGGCAACGTTAGCATCCCTCACATTTAAAACCAAAAACCGTTATCCACTTGACTTCAAAATAGCTATGAGATTGTGCTGCATTGAAAGCTAGTTTCTTTTATATTTTTACACCCATCATAAATATGTCTTAGGGAATTTCGAAATAACTGTTGAGCAGAACTAACAGATTTAAATGTTAGGTTCTCGTTTTGTTTCAATTTATTTTAGATTACTTATTCAAATTTACACGGGATTATTCTTTCGGTCGAATATCGCATTGAATGGATTTTCTGTGAAGCTTGAGCCGTGATCTTAACGTAACATACTTTGATTACTTTGTACAATACTTAATAGACAGTTAATTATTATCTTTCTGTTTGATTTATATTCAGTGTCTTATATTAGATTTTTTCACACTTAAAATTTGTTTTTGAGAATGTTTAAATAAGTGTCGAACAAAAAGAACAGATTTAAATGTTAGGTTCTTGTTTCATTTCAATTTATTTTAAATTACTTATTCAAATTCACCCCATGTGAACCTCTCAGCCGAATTTTGCATTCATTGAATTTTCTGTGTAGCTCGTGACGTGATCTTAACGTTATATACTTCTATTACTTAGTACGATACTTAATAGACAGTTAATTATTATCTTTCTGCATTATTTATATTCAGTGTTTTATATTTTATTTTAATACACACTTAAAATATGTTTTTAAGAATTTTTAAACGGCTATTGAACAAAACTAACAGGTTTTTATGAATAAATTATTATTTCACAGGTCTAGATTTTATATTCTTATAATTAGTAGTTTGTAATAGTAGGGTTTTTTTGCGGATCTACCCCGTTTTTATTATTTCCCATGATTTTGTTTTCATGTTATTTAATTCTTGTTTTCGCTTATTGATTTGAATGTTATTTGCTATTTCAGTAATTTAAACGTTTTTCTTCTATATCCTGAAATTTACAAGTTTTTATTTTTAATTAGTTTGTATCAGCCGATTCTTTTAATATCGTGGTTGGCGATACTATATTTAGTTCAAATTGTATTTTTAATACCTTAAGTTTATTAACTAGCATAGCTTGATTTTTTATTATTTTAATAGTAATTTCACACTTATTATTGGTTGTTTTATATTTTTTAGCATTATTGTTTTACTTTAATGGGCATATTACATTATTTTTAAAATGTACGAAAATCTCATTTAAAAATGCTTAATTTGGAATAATTTTGACCCATTGCAATTTTAATGTGACGCATGTTAACTCGTTGACGTTTCAGACTAAGTAGTTGGTAACGTGGAATAGTTTTCATCACACATTTTAGTGGAATTATAAGTAAATTAATAACTTAGCTTTTTAAAACTTCGATTTTTATTAGTTTTTATTTTCCGGTTCTTTTAATATCGTGGTTGGCGATGCTAGATTTGGTTTAAGTGTTACTTTCAATTTCTTTTAGTTTATGCATTATTATAGCTTGATTATTTTATTATTTTAATAGTTATTTTCACATAATCAATTATTTTCTATTTTTTAGCATTATTGTTTTGCTATAGTGGGCACATCACATTTTTTTATCTATGAAAATTTAATTTAAAGGTACTTAATTTGGATTAATTTTGCCCCATTGCAATTTTTCTGTAACGCATCTTAAATCGTTGACCTTCCAGACCAAGTGGTTGGTAACGTGGAGGAGTTAGTATCACACATTTTTGTAGTAGAGTTACACGTAATTTTAAACTTAGCTTTTCAAAACTTCGATGGAACTAGCCTGTTCAGTACTTTGGTGGAACTAGACAGTTCATTATTTGAGACTTTGTGAATGATTAACGAAATTAGTAAAATCAACTAGGGGTCATGGGGGTGAGCCCCGTGAAATATTTTTAAAGGATATTATTGTTATTATTATTATTGATTGTGAGTAGTGCGTATTAGCCCGTTTTGTTACTGTCTCCGCTGTCCAGTTAGTTGGTGGAACTAGCCTGTTCAATACTTGACTTTAAATTATTCTACAAATTTAGGGCAACCCCTATGGGGGCATGGGGGCGGAGCCCCCATCGAGCCGTAGGCGAGTCTATAATATATACAGCCCCATGTGTAACTGACTCACTGACTCACTCACTTATATGGGATACGAATTTCTGACATAACTATTTAAGCTAGAGATTTGAAATTTGGCATACCTCTAGTCTGAATAGTCAATGCTAAGTGTAAAATCTTAAACTTGCAAATTTGTAGTTTTAACCTACTAAAAAAATTCAAAATGGCGGACTTCCGAAATTGTAATTTTAGTTTTTTGGCTCTAGCGGCCAAACGCTTCGTCCTATCTAAAATCTGAGAACAATACTACGATAGGGAATTTAATTTTCTACAATTTCGGTCCTGTGACTTTTTATTGTATCTGGCACCGTTAAGCCTCCAGAGCGTTTTTAATGAAATGCCGTTTTCGGTTTTCGGGCTCTAGTTACTAAACGGTTTGTTCTACAAAAATGTTCACAGGACAATTTTGATAGATCTTTAAATATCTAAAATTTTTATCCTTACATATTTCACCGTATCTCCTCTCGTTTACTCAAAAAATACATTTTTCACTTTTTCCGGATTTTTGAACATAAGTAGTGGGAAAACACTGGTTCTGGAACAATAGAGAAAACCTAATTTTAGTCCGGATGAGCTAGAAACTTGAAATTTGGTACACACGTAGTTTGTATGGTCAATACAAAGGGGAAATCACAAAACATTGAGTTTTCAAATTTTAACCCCCTAAAGTTTTGTATGGTAAAATCTACACGATGTAAGGCTTTTTCTAAATACGCTGTAACTTTTGAACGAGAGGTCCTATCTCGAATCTGAGGGATAATTCATGGTCAGGAATTAGACACTCTACAAGTTTAGTTCTGTGAAATTTTGCCGTATCTCACTCCCTTCACCTTTAAAAAGGGGCGTGCTTTCAACATTTCCAATTTTTTTCTTCACACAAATTTCGCTATTTTAATATTTTTAGTTACTAATATTGCACACGGATGCTTGAACTTTAGTACATATTATGATCTCAACTAGATCTTACCATAGCGGCAGCCATTGACCAATTTCAATTATTATTAAGTCTAAAAAATGTTTTTAAAACTCAAAATTCTAAACATTTTTTCGTGTAAAGTGTTGTAAATTACTTTATTCTGCCAAATATACTTCAATATTGACATTTTTTGTTAGTAATATATTCTATTTTTGACACTTTACAAGTTTGGTTCTATGCAATTTTGCCGTATCTCACCTTCTTCACCAGTAAAGAGGAGCGTAATTTCACAATATCTCAATTTTTCACCAAAATTGTTCTATTTCAATATTTATCGTTTACTTTTATGACACATACATGCCTAAAATTTTGTGTATACTATGAATTTCTATAAAGAAGCCATTTGCAGATTTCAATCCAAGATTAGTAAACAAACTGAAAATACTAAATTATTAACCTTTTTATTTACAGTTTTTGGTGATTTTGTTGAACCCGGTAAAGATACGGTTATACCGATATATTTTTGGCCAGCATTATATTCTTTTTAGATACTCTATAAGGTGGGCCCTTGAGATTTTGTAGCATTGCACTCTTTTCTCCTCAAAAGGGGCATATTTTCAATATTCTTTCACAAAAATTGAGTAATTTCAAATTTTTTTTTATTGTTATGACACTTAGATGAATGAAATTTAGCTACACACACATACCCTCAGCATTGAATATAAAATATAAAACAAAAGTATCAATTTGAACTTTAAATATCAAGAGAATATCTTAAATGCTTTAGAATTCCTGAACTATTAAACTAAGTCAGAGAAGATAAGTATAGAGTTGGGGTGGAGGCCTCAACTAGCCTGTTCAGTTCTTAAGACTTAGAACAATTAACGAATTCGGGGCAACCCCTAATGGGGGCATGGGGGCGGAGCCCCCATCGAGCCGTAGGCGAGTATATATATATATAACTAATACAAAATATTTATGGCTACTACCGTAATAGCCATTTCCTATGGGGAAACTCGCTAAAAATACTTATAATGTGTTAAGTAATTGTATTAAAAAATTCATGTGTATATGCATGTAGTCAAAGTAGGTTTCGACAAAGATACTGTGGTTGAAAACTCTAAGCCAAACATTTATACACTCCCATCCATTGGGCTTATCCCGGAGAAGTGAATTGGGGAGACAAATCTTAGTAAATGTTACTGAAGAAAACGGCAAAAATAACTCAATTCTATAAAAATTTCTCTACTTCTTCCCTTAAATATGCTTCATTACAGTGATAATAATATGATCTAGTAGATATTATAATAATACGGCTTAATCTTATACCTATTCAACAATCAGTTTCTAAACTAATCCAAAGTCTAGTAAAAACATGTCCCTCCCTCCGAATAATTACTCAAATTTTATGGACTTTTAAGTTGGAAAGAGTGGTTTGAGCTGAATAAACGTAATTTCAAAAATCATTTACTTTATTTTCCGTAATTCAATTAAACTTATCAATAATATTTCTATTGCTACAAATTATTGTGGCTGTTTTTAAACATGGTTTGAATTTTGTTTTAATTTTTACCGATGAAAAATATTTATAACACAATTTAATAATTACTTTATTAAAAAATAAAAAAAAAGGTTAGCCTACTAATTTCTACTATCAACAAGTTTATATCAAAAGTTTTCCTTACATGTGTTCTTTATATTATGTTGTTGTAGTTTACATATTTTAAGTATCACTTCTCTAGTTCCCAAGCCTTTTAAACATTTTCTCAGAAAATGTTTCTGCTATAAAACTATAGACAATGACAAATAAAAAGCTATTTAATAACTTAATAGTAAAAAAGGAGTAGGCCTAAGTTATTGTAAGTTATCTGCAGATTTGTTGGCATATTGATAGCGGTCGTGTAGACCTATACATTCATTAATTTTCCATTCATGGAGTACTGTATTAAAAATCTTCACGTCCCAACACAATGAGCAAAACTCTATTTCCGTTGTGAATGTCGGAAGTTCATCTCGGAGGTGTATGGATGAATTGAATTCCGTTATAGCGAACTCCGTGGCTCGGTCTCGTGTCTTCCTCCTCATTTCATTAAAACTTTGTGCAGAAAACACATTATACCGCAGTATTACCTGTGAATATTTTTATAGTTCGTCAAATTAGAGTGGCCTTTAAAATTCCAATCATGCCACATCCAAACAGTTCTGCACGCATGTTTGCTAAAATCACAATATTTTAAAATTTTCATAACATATTTTGTCATAAGAAAATTGTAACTTAAAAAAACTTAAACCATCACAACGAACTGAAAAGTATTATATAGCTAAACATAAAAGTGATTAAAAAAACTTAGTTCTTAAGAAATTTATAACAATTTTCCAATGTTCACTTTTTAAACATTAGATCTTGGTTAAGTACAATTATTATTGTCATTCGAAGAGTCACTATTTTAATTTATTAAGTTACTGCAGATCTGAAAACCTACTGCGGAATTTTCTTGTTTGATTTATAATACCAACTCTATAAAAATCTGTATATTTCTTTATCTTGTATTTTTTTTATATTAGTATAAACGCCGCTGTAAAATTTTTCATAGTTCAGTTTACTATCAGTACCAGGGGGACCGAGCTTACGCTCAGTAAAATTATTATTCGCCACATTCTTTTCTCAGACAAGCTCACTTGCCAGTCCAAAGGAAGCTGCGATTTGGTCTAAATTACTTGAAATACAGGTTAAAGATTTAACACATTGGTTTATATTCACAACTATCAGTTGATTTTTGGTCATTTTAGTAGCTACAAATAATCTCCATAAGGATAACCTGGGATCTTTGAGGGGCTGTAGGACGGAAACCAGATTTTTCCCAGCCATGGGACCAGTTCCAATAGATTTATCGTGTCCGGAACCCCCTTTGTAAACAAAAAAATCAAAAGTCTTTGGAGCCAAAAAAGTTTGCCCCAATAAACACTACTTGTCTTCGAGTATAAGATAAGATAAGATTTATAAACACTATTAATTTTTATTTATTATTTTTATTCTAGTCTGATTTGTTAATTAATTAATCTTACTTTTTAAACATGAAATATAAATAACAGTTTGTGCCGTTATAGGTAAACCAGGTGCCCTCCATCCATTGATGTTAATTTCAAAGTACAGGATGTGCCAGAAGTAACCTACCCAGATCGTGAGTCAATAATTTTAATAACAAACTCCACTTTTTATGGGATTTTTATAATCTACACATAATTATAACACAACTTTACATTTTAATGTGTACGCTTATCCTAACAGTTTGGGAGATAATGGCGGTAGAAGTTTTATTTTTCCCATAAGAACAGCGTAGGGCTAAATTTCACACCCATTATCTCTGTAAATTTAATGTTTAATTAAAAAGGCCTAGCATAAAAATGCCTTAGGTTATTTTTTTAAACACTTTAGAATCATAAATTATTAGTTTTGCTATAAATTATTTTATTTTTCCATAAATTTTACAATATGGTGGAGATTATTTATAATGTGTGGAAAAAATGTATTACATGGTAATTGGTATTTTATGATGAAATATGATTTTAAATGAGTTTTAAATAATTCTAAAGGGAAAATTGTCAGTTGTAATGTATATGAAAATTTGCTCCATGTTATTCTTAAGGGAAAAAATCAAAACTTCCATCGCCATTATCTCAATAACCGTTAGCATTACGAGTACACATAAAGGTGCGGCTACACATAGCAGGAAAGGACACGGAAAGGACACGGACAGGACATTCGCCGTGTCGGATGGATCGCCAGACGAGCATTCATCCGCCACTGTCGTGTCCTCTCCGTATCCCGTCCTGGTATGTGTAGCCACCCCTTCCGCCACTATCAGAAAATGATAACGGTAGCTCAGTGTAGTGAGTGTGGCGGCCGGCGGGATGAGCAGTGTCGGACGGCTGCGCGCGCAACCTTCCGACGTCTGACGGCTGCGCGCGCAGCCTTCCGACTCAGAAATGTCCTGTCCGTGTCCCGATATGTGTAGCCACCCCATCAGAATTTTGTCCGTGTCCTTTCCGTTTCCTTTCCGTATCCTTTCCTGCTATGTGTAGCCGTACCTTTACGCTGTCAAGTAGTCCTAAAATATGTCTGTATTCCAAAAAAGTTGGAGCTCGTATTTAAAATTAATGACCTCCGGTCTAGATAGGTTACTTCTGGTACACCGTTTAAATTTTAATTATCATGAATGGTTAGACTGTAACCGGTTTACCTATTATGGCACAATTTGTTTTTGTGAAAATTTAATAAAAAAAATTTAATTATGTAGTTTTTAAAAGGGGTATCTGTGGTCTAGGACACCCTGTATAATTTTCAAATAACTTAGCTTACTTGTATCAAACTTAATAAATATTTGGTTATTTTCGTGTGTAGATATTAATAACTTCAAGGACGTCAATTTATTTGCATTTACCTTGTAACACAGTTCAGTATTTTCTTATAAGTAATTAATTAAAAATTTTAAACGATTAAAAAACGTGTTTATGAAATAAATATTCAAGTTATACATATGCTTAAAAATTTCAAATTATAATTTTTTACTATATTTTATTAACCACAAACAATTGAGTCTGCGAAACAAAAATCTTCCAATCTCACTAAGTTTAAAGATGTCTAAACCGCATTGGGGTCCGCAAAAGTCTTTTATTAACTCTGGCTTAGTTAGATTGAAATGTCAAGGAACTCTTGTGTATGTTTGTTTTTCAAACTACATCCAGTCAGTTTAAAAAATAGATTCCAGTATCAGTAATTAATTTGTTTGGAAATAATTAGTCACAAAACTGCCTATAAATGTATGTGAAAATTTACCCAATATTTATTAAAAAAAGCGTTTTAGCTGGTTATATTTTCCTTCATAAATAAACTTAAACTTTCCACAAAAACTAACATTATAACACGTCGTGTAACATTATATACGATTTATATAATGTTTTTACGAATAGACCCAGCAAAATATACGTAGGGTAAACTTCATTCGTATTTAAAGTTAAATAATTTTATGTTGTATAAAACATGATGCAGTTTAAAAATAAATCATAAAAAAATTTATTACCTTTTCGGTAACGAAATATCAAATGCAAAGTTTTAGTAGTCAGCGAAATAAATAATTGCTAAATAATTTGTCTATAACGAGAATAGGCTACTGTTATAGTACAATTATATATTTTAGTTATTTTTAATTACAAAGGAAGTTTCGTAGTATCTACAAAACAATTGAGAAA
>JAQYXR010001018.1:0-44834 GCA_030545055.2 Neoaliturus tenellus
TAATATGTTGGAAAATATTTATTTTTAAATAATTAATTTCCAAGAGTCTCTTGGAATTAAGGCTCCAGTCTGAGCACGAACGACGTTACCGAATGCCGCCTCGCGGCCGTAGTGCTAGCTAGACGAGTTTTACGGGAATCGTGTTTAAAAATTAACTAATTATGATAGAGATTGACTCTTAGCTGTTTTATAAAAGTAGAAAGACGGATTTCGTCTTCTCTGGTTTTAGAATTTTGAAATAAAATTATTAATTCTATTATAACTGTCTAAAATCATCGGTTTTTTTCTAGTGGCAAGTTTTAGACTTTATAGATGCAGAGGTTTACGGGGATCGTGTTTTAAAACTATCCAATTAAGATAATTTGCTCTTAACTTTTTCTAAAAGTAGAAAGACGAATCTCGTTTCCTCTGTTTTTAGAATGTTTAAATAAAATTTCTAATTTCATCTATAACCAACTGTCTAAAATCGTCCGTTTTTTCGATTTTTAACTGAAGTTTTCCATTAGTTTTGATGAAACTACCAAAGTGAGATTACCAAATTGTAAAAAAGGAAATTTAGCGCCGTTATTCTTCTTTAAAATGACACCTTATTTATAGCTCAAGGCTGGATGCATTTCGCAGAAGATAACAGGGTTCTAAAAAACCCCTGCATTTGCATCGAAAAAAATAGATTATTTTAGACAGTTATAGCTGAAAGTAGAAATTGTATTTGAAAAATTCTAAAACCAGAGCCAACGAGATCCTTTTTTTTTTAATTTTAGGAAAAGTTAACAGCCAATCTATATCTTAGTTAGTCCTAAAACACGATCCCCGTAAACGTCGCTACTCGTAAACCCCGTTATACTTGCTACTAGAGAAAACAGACGATTTTAGACAGTTATAACTGAAATTAGAAATTTTATTAAAAAATTCTAAAGCTAGAGAAGACGAGATCCTTCTTTCTACTTTTAGAAAAAGTTAAGAGTCAATCTCTAACTTAATGAGTTAATTTTGAAACACGATTCCCGTGAACCTCTGCATCCATAAAACTCGCTTAGCGCTACGGCCGCCGGCCGCCAGGCGGCATTCGGGCTCAGGTATAGACCGGAGCGGTTATTTTCTTCGTCTTTCTTTTACGTTTTCGGTATTCTTCACCGCTAATCTTTTGAAATGTCAAATCAGAAATTTATATACAACACAGATTTTTTGTAACTAGAAAGACATAGTTGTACCATTGACTGTACACCTCACGGTACGGTACCACGTTCGGTATCATCGGACTTAAATTATTACATTAAAATTTCAAGAATGTTTAACAATTGGGAATTTCCAGACAAGAATATACCTGGAAAGACACTAGACAGACAGTGACAAAAGTTTTATCTGAGCAGGAACAATATACGGCCCGCCCGGCAACGACGATGTTCTCATACCAAGAATTTAATATTCAATAGTTGTGTAACAAAAATAAAAACTCGTTATCTGTAGCGATCAAGTAGTCTACAATCTTCAGTCTTTAATTTTTTATTTACTTTTTAACTCTTTATGAGACATTCCGGCTACTTAAAACCTCGGAAATAAAATAACTATGGTATGGTATAGAAATATTGTCTTTATCTATTTCCTCTCCTTGTAAAAATTAAGCTTATTACCAAAATGTATTCGTCACATACAAATTACTAAACGAACTCAACCATTCACCAAATAGGCTAAAACCAGGGCCTAAGTTGTAATTAAGTAATCAAGTCTTGTGGAAAGAGGCCAGTTTGGGAGGGGTCCCAATCAGGTCTCTTTTGACCAAGGGTTGGGTTTTGATGTCATAGAACTTTAAAAGCATGGTGTAGTTTATAGTTCTATGACGGATGTCGGCTGACGGAATATAGTGTGGCTGACGGAATGTCGGCGCCGGGATGTCAACCATGATCGCAGACCATAAAAAACTGTCATTCGTGCCGTACCATTCTTCCATTACTAGAATATTCATATTGAGAAGAGGATACCTACAAGCCTAAGAGGGCGGCACCGCAACTTTGGATGGGCGCTCGAGTGTTTCAGGGAGCGCTTCCTTGTATATACACGAGTTTAAAAATCATACAAACAAGGCCATTGGCCTGCTCTCTTGAATCATTAAAGATAAATAATTTAAGAAAAACTATTGATTTACATTATAAAAACTACCGTTCCCTTCTCTTTGTTTGATTTTTCAAGCACCTATCTTTCTCTGACCCCTCTTTCCGTCGCCCGGAGCGGCGCTTCACGCCGCCCCCCAAAATACGGCGCGCCTCTGGCGCCCCGTGCGGGCGCACGGGCCGCACGGGCCACGAGCCGCTACTGGTAATAATTGTTATTATACCTTGAAGGTAGCTGAGATTGACGTGACTTAAATAAAGTGACATTTTTATGCAACTTACTAGGGTGAGTTGAAAGTGTAGCCTTCTTTGAAGACTGGATATGATGAACAGGGATTGGAAGTTTTTCTTTAAGGGGGTTAGGATTGGCAGTGGATGATAGAGCTGGGAATGATTTGTCATAATTGGGACCTAACACATTGGAATACGATTCATATTTCCCTGTATCAGGAAATAAAAATAGTTTAGCGTCTCTGTAAGAAAGATTACGATAAGCCATAACTTCCTTAATTTGTTTTTGCACATTATATTCAGGGCAAGACTTACTGAAAGAGGAATGGGAGCCCTTACAGAATAAGCATGATGGATTTTGAGCAGTACAGTCTTTTTGTAAGTGTTGTTCGTGACAGTTAGGGCATCTAACCTGACTTTTACAGTTCCTCGAAGTGTGGCCATACCTTACACACTTGTAGCACAAAACAGTGTTTGAAACATAAGGCTCAACGGCACACCTATTATAAAACATAAAAACATAGTCTGGTAAACGTTTTCCTTGAAACTTAATACTAACTAGAGGAATAGGCTTAGTTACCTTCTTACCATCTTCATCGGTCATTGTTTTGGTTAATCGCTTAACTGACAAAACCTTAAAGTCGTTGGACGTATTCAAGTTCTCTAAAATATCGTCCTCACTTAGAGAAGTGTCAATGTACCGTACTAACCCTATCCTTTCTAATTGGTACGATGGAATATAAACATTAAGATTGTTGTCCGTAGCAAAAGTGGAGTTCACAAATGTATTGGCTGAGGAAGCTGATTTGAAAGTGCAAGTAACCCTATTTTTATTGGAACGTTTAATTTCTTCAACACCGTCGACATTTGTACCAAATATTTTCTTGCCTATATTCAGGGGATGAAGATTCCCAAAGTTACCTGCTCCAGGAAGACTCTCAATGTGGACGATAAATGGCTCTTCATCATTTTCATTGTATAGCGGTTTACCAACATCCTTCTTGGATTCCATTTGAGTGGCCGTTAAATCGGGCAATTCAATTGAATTGTCAGTTTCTAAATGAGGATTAGACATGTTATTGCCATCGATTACTTCATCGTCAGTGAAGACGTTGTCAACAGTCAAATTGTCGTTTTCCATTGTTAAATCTTCTTGATGTGGGTTGTTATCTTCAACATTGCAGGATTCTGGCTGAGTAACACATGCATCGTTCACTTGAACTGTGTCGGAAGACTTCCTTATTTGTTTACTTTCTTTGTTTCTATCATCTTGGCGAGACCTTCTTTTCTTTATAACGCGTGACCACTGGTCAGAATTGGCTTTGTGGACGAAAACCGGTGGAAATGAATTGCCCCTCCCGGGACTAGGAGGCATAGCAACCAAAACAGAAACCAAAACACAAAAGAGAAAAAAGATGAATATACAACCACTTGAAAAAGGTTAAGCAAACGTGTCTTTATATATGTAAACAAACACTAGAAACAAAGTTTATAAGAAATAAAAAATACACTGTCAGAAAAGTTACATTGTTGAGTGAATTATTCAAAACAATATCAAATAAATATTACATTTCACGTCAAAGAAGGAACAGTTAAGTAAAAGTATTTAATTGAACTTGAAAATAACACAAGATCAAAATGTAACCTCCAATTCTTTCTAAAGTATAGAATAGATACCAGGTTAAAGATGTAACACATTGGTTTATACAGTTATCAGCTGATTTTTGTTCAATTAATAAAATTTACATAAGGATAACATGGAAACTTTGAAGGGCTCTAGCGCGAAAACCGGATTTTTCCCAGCTATGGGACCAGCTCCAGTCGATTTCTGGTGGCCAAAACCCCCATATTCTATCAAAAAATAAAAAATCCTTGGAGCGAAAAAAAACTTTGCCCGTACAAATGGAGCTTGTTTTAGAGTATAAGATAGACCAAATGTGGATCAGCTGGATCAGCTCCCTTGGTTTTCTGACACAAAATTTACTTACATCAAAATTGAAACAGGTTCTCAAATTGTTTACTAGTTACACGTTGCTATGGCAACAGAACAGCTGTAAGGACAACGACGCAGCCTGCTGGCTAGAAACTGAAATACAATCATGACGTTTACATCCGGGATAGCAAGAACAGAAATGGCTGCCGCGAGTAGTGTTCGTAGTAGTGGTAGTGATCAAAATTCTGGAACACAAAATCCAACAGTGGATCGTTTAAAAATACTTTATCCTATGGTGAATGAAGAAGAGACTCCTCTGCCTCGATCTTGGAGCCCAAAGGATAAATATAATTACATTGGACTCTCTCAAAATAATTTAAGAGTGCACTATAAAGGTATGTTACACTTTTGGTTATACGTAATTGTATTATTTTTAAAAATTTAGTCCACTGGAATTTTTTTTAAGTTATGATGTCCATTTTCAGTGTGATTTAAACACGCATACATTAAAATATTACTTGTTACGTTACTAAACATTCCCTTACTTCTAAGGGGCTTCTACATCGTAGCATCCAAACAAAGGAATCAGCTGATCGTCATGGATGACGTTTAAACACCTTACTGTATACTGGCGCTTACCCAAAGTAATTTTCTTTTAAAATTTTTATGTTTTACACTCAGGGTGTAACTTATGTCTTCTCAATTTTTTGTTAGCTAAGTAATTTGCCTTATTTATTAATGACTCGATTATTGATGATAAATTCAGGTGTCTCCCTAACACAGCTCTGACAATGCCCTATATCTGTCTGGTCTTTCTTTTTAATTAAAATTACCTCACTGGAATTTTTTATTATTTTAATTCAGAATCCTGGTCCTTTTATTTTAAACTTGAGTAGGGCCTAGGCCTATCGTTTTACTATTTAGGCCTACCTACAGTACAAAGGACTTGACCAATGAGGAATGACAACTCTGTCGAAAATCTACCCTTTTTCAGTCACCAAACATTTTAGTTAGCTAGCTCAGAATTAGCCAAGGCACTATAAGGTGATCCCTTTTAACTGTCGCAACAACGTAATTGCTTAACTTATTAAGTTTTGAACGACCTAAGGCCTCTGTGCTATTTTAACATTTTAAGGCCTACTTAGGCCTAAGCTTAAGTACATAATTGTATCACATATAGGGGCGAAACTTCGTTATCCGACTCCACTGTTATTATCGATGTGGAGATTTCGATATCGCTATAATATTGCTATTCTATCGATGATACAATTTCACAATATTATGATTTTATCACCTGATTTAACTTAGTCTTGTTCTAATATAGGCCTAATTAAACATACCTTTTGACCGTAAAACAAATATATTGCAAACAAGTTAAACTGAAAATAACTACAAGTGCAAATTTGAGTTAATGTAACCTGTAACATTATCAAAGAACAACACAATTATAAACTAGGCCTACCCAAGTTTATTGTGTAGGTGTACCCGTACGGGTATCTTAATTGTGAGAAGAAGCAGACTTTGTTAGACCTAAAATGGCGTAACACAAAAATGCTTTCAAATGCGAATTAGAAAGGTATATTTTTGCTGTTGTATTGAGGGATATGTGTTTTAAATGTTTTCAAACACCATTGATTTTGTTGTTATAAACATAGCTGTCAATAGTAATAGAGGTTTACTGTTAAATTGTTAGGTTAGATTATTATTTTAAGTTGGCCTATAAGTCAAAGTCAAAGTCAAATAATAGTATAAATAAATGACTATATGGTTCTATTACACATCTTAACTCAATCGATTACAACTATCGAATAATCGCATTATCGAAATTTCCACATCGATAAAAACGGTGGAGTCAGATGCGGTAACGAAGTTTCACCCCTAATGGAATCTCATCTTACCACCTTATCTCTCTGAGCATCATTAGGTTTAGATGATTTGCAAAATTTACAGTACTTTACTGGTCTCTAGGCATCTTTTCAAGCTCATTCCAGTTTAGTATGAATTCAATTGAATTTTGTAAGGTAATCTACCTCTGTAAACAGGAGAAGTCCAAGCTTTCTTAAATAACATCTTCAATCAATCAATCAATCAAAATCTCTTTATTTTCAATATCATCAAGATATGAAATGGTGTCAACAAACAAGTTACAATTAAGTTAAAATATGTGTTTCTTGCTTTACAATAATGGGTCTTGATCAGAGTGCTTCATGGTGAAGTATTCGTCTAGTGTGTACAGGGGTCGTGCCACCAACCATTTGTGAAGTTTTTTCTTGAGGTCTTGAGGGTCCAGGTTCTTCAGATTTTCAGGCAGTGAATTATAGAGTTTGTGTCCCATATAAGATGGTTTTCTGCTGTATGTTGTTGTGTGATGAGTTGGAAGTATGTAGTCCTTTGCTTTTCTTGTACTGTATTGATGGTAATTTTCTCCACGAGGGAAATCCTTCTGGTATATGTGGGTGATCAGAATATGTATATATAAACACACTACCGTTAGAATTCCCAGCGATTGGAAAGCTGTTTTGCAACTCTCTAGTGGTTCAAGATTAGCCAGTGTTCTAATTGCCTTCTTTTGTAAAATGAGGATTCTGTTAAGGTTTTGTTTGGTTGTTCCACCCCAAATTGACCAGCAGTATCTGATGTGAGATTCAAAGAGCGCATAGTAGGCTGTTTTCGCAATCTCCAATCCTCCTACCCACTTCATTCTACGGACAACGAAGATGCCTGACCCCAGTTTTTTAGTTATCTTAAAAAATAGGTTTACAGACTAGTTAAGTGGGGGGGAAGGGTGGCAGCAATTAAAAATCAAAAGGCTTAAAATGGTTGTCAGCTGCTACCCGGATAGGCCTGGTCACAGAAATATTGTACTACCGTTATAATGGGATGTATGCACTTGGCACTCAATGGTGATCGGATTGCGAAAAGTGTGCGCTAGTGATGGGTTTGACAATGATGATTGAACCATGCAAAAGCTTGCAATAGTGATGGATTAGTATATGATGACGGTAAATTCTATGTTATTTACAAAACCATAGTTAACCCCGGATTTTAAGTACATACACAGTGAAGAAATAATCTTAACATTTTGGACAAAATGTGTTTGGTGTAGGCGGATTTTTGCAATATAGCGTGGCCCTACTGTGATAGTCCAGTGTTAGTGCCTTAATTGTGGAAGTAGGCTAAGTCAATTGAATTTCATCAAGTTTATAAGCATAGGCCTACACATTATAGTGATTAGTGAAATGAGTTAAGGTTGATTTTACCCGTAACTTATGGGGTTAGAGATTCAGTCTCATAATGACATGGGCTATGTTTTTTCGTCATTAATACTCGTCAAGATTATTGCCTGTAATATGTCTAAATGCTGAGATGTGACTGTAATTTTTTAAATTTAAAGCTAAATCTGTTTGATATAGGCTAACTTTGGTCTTTGTACAGTAACTTAATTAAAGGCCTATGCGGATGGGCCTAATTGTAAATAGGCTACTTTTTAATACTAAAAAAGCTTTGATAGAAGAAAATAAATTTTAAAAGTTAGCATTGTGATTTAACACATGATATCTGCATAATAAGTTTATTGGGTAAGCTTATGAATTAAATTATGTCGTCCGTTTCACCAAGATACCCTTTACACACACACACACACACACACACACACACACACACACACACACACACACACACACACACACACACACACACACACACACACACACACACACACAAATGCAACTGACCTACCTCTAAGTTTAGGCCTACTTTGAAGGATAATGACACCAAACACGCTGTAATATTTATAATATTTCTGTAAAACAATTTGTCTGAAAACAAAAACCAAAACTCCTACTTCTTAGCCTACCTTACTTTCTTACTTACTTTTGGTACTTTGAAGGTCATCGAGTTGGCCGGATACAGTGAGTGTTGGATCCGTCAATCACTGTTTCCAGGGGGCACAGCGGTTTATGGAGTTTTGGGGTTTGGTTTGATTTGTTTGTTTGGTGAGGTCAGGACCAACCAGGTTTCAAGGTATTTTTGTCGTAGCATTGGCAAAACTCATAAAATTCAATTAAGTTGTAAAATTACTGATTTAATAAAAGATTTTTAAGTTCACTCTTAATCTTTGACAAATTACTTTCTAATCCAATGTAGGTAAGCCATAAGTTTTAGAAAATTTTTCTGTTGGGTCATTCCATATCAAATCAACCACAAAAAAATCATTTTAACACCCAAGGTCTCAGATTTTTATGAAACATGGTAAATTTGTTCCTTTTATATAGATAAACAACCATACCAAGTTTTATTGACTTATCTCTATCGGTTTTCTTTTTACAACCCTTCAAAGTTTTTACTAAAATGCCGGCCGGGGCTCAGCCGAGGCCACAGACAGGGGTGGACTGAGCCGCCGGGAAACCGGGAAAATTCCCGGTGCGCCCTCACCACCAAGGCGCCCCGGCGCCCCTAGGACAAGATTTTTTTCATTATAAGGAATTGTAAAGTATTTTTTGAAAGTTCAATATTTGTGAATTTTTATTTTTCCTAAAACGATTAATATGTGTCTGCACTTCATGAATTGAACATAATACGTTTATCTTCATATAAATTGAATGTTCAACTTTGATAAATTGCTCCAACTGGGAACTATTTCGTGTAGCAATGACTCGACATAGTTGGCTAACCTGGGCGGCGAAACAGCTGTCAGCCTGGGCGCGACCATTGCGACGTAGTACGATTAAAGGTCAATCCCAGGGGGATGATTTTGTTAAACCTTACACAAAGTGTATATTTGTATTTATTATGGAATATGTACAATTTTGAATATAAATACGTGTATTAAAACAAACTCGTGTAATTCATTATTTTAATAAATCGACAATTTTAAAAGGTTAGGAACGATGTTGTATTTGCATTTTGCAGAAACTATGCAGTTTCCAGGCAATCTTTGTTGCAATGACTTTCCTGATGATTTTTTAGCACACCACTCCACTTACAGATTACCTGCAAACCAAGGATCTTGACTATGTTCAAGCATTGAGGCTAGTAAGCTGCACTTAGGAAAAAAGGCGCCTTTAGGATCTAAACGGTGCTAGGTCCAAGTTTACCGATGTCTTTAAAGCTGCAGAGGTCTTCGTCACTGAAATAACGAATAAAATCGAACACTTGTCCGGTACAGTTCCAAATATGAAAGAAATCATCATAGAAGCAAAACTGCCTGGGGTGAGAGTAGGAAAAAGAAGAAAATATGCCGGGGGAAACTTCATCAGGAGACGTGGCCTAATTGAGGACATGCAGCAATCGCCGATTTGAAGTAACCGTTTTTAACTGTGTTATAGATCAAGCTGTCAAATGTATGAACGAAAAGTTTTCAGCAAAACAAAGTCTATGCTTTGATTTAAAATATTTTGATCCCAAGCGGTTTAACAGCATTGCCATTAACTCTTCTAGCTTTCAAAGGATAATATAGAATTAGTTACCGATTGCAAGGAGGGGAAACTGGCGGAGGAATCAGTATATTTTAATCACCGTGTCATCACCAGTTGTCGAAGCCGGTAAACATAACAGAACCAACCGATGATTTTGAAGGTGAGCTCTCGGAAGAAGAATTGGTTTCCAATTTAAATGATGACGAATAAAGAGACCCAAACGATTTGCAGTATATTCAGTGTAAAAGTGGTAAAAATGAAATACTTGCTTCAATTGCATTAGACGTCTTACTTGAGTACAATGTTTTTGTTTTCAATGCTGTACACGAACTTTTTTAAAGTCTTTAAGTCTCTTGACATTACCTGCCATCCAAGTGTCATGTGAACGGCCCTTTGCAAAATTAAAATGTATCAAAACAAGGCTCCGTTCCATTCACGACTCACTGATTCTTGTCAAGATCAAGAATTATTAGATAATCGACAAGCTGAGTGAAAAGAGTGAACAATTACGAAGACTTCTTCACGTATAAACTGTTGGTATGTTGACTTTTATGGTCAGCAATATAAACAAACAGTCATGTACATGAAATATGTTGGTTTTGATGAAGATAAAAAACTACGGCTTTCAAGTTTAATATTTGTCTACAAAGCCTTCAAATGCTTATTGTAAAGTTATTTTTACTTTCATTAATTTGATTTTTAATATCAGTTTATAATGTTTATTGAAAATTAAGAAGTTACTGTTTTAACACTTGTTTGATTTACTGTATTTTACAAACTACAGTAATACACTTCTATAGATACATTGTAAATCGTTTAAATTTTAAGGGATTGTGTTATTATAATCATTAGAAATAAAGACGAAAGTATCAATTATTTTTTTTTTTGTCACATGTTTCAACTATGCCATTTTCAAGTCTAATTAAACTATAAACTCTTTAATATTGTAAGGTTACAATTTTAATTGCTAGAAAATTATATGATAGTCGAAATATGTATAATAAATGTTCTTTGTTATATACATAATAATATGAATGCCATATATGTATACAGGGTGTTTCCGAACAACCTGGAAATATTTTGTATTTTTGTTCCTTAGGTCGAGATAATAAATAAATGTCATATATGTCCTAAAATGCTTCGTTAGGCCGCTAGCCTCCATTTTGTTTTTTAAACATTATAATTTTTATTTACTTGACAGTTTGTTGTATTAAGTTCATATTTGGTATGGACCTTTATGACACCAATGTCCATTTTCAGGAAAATAATTATTTTGGTCCGATCTGTATTTTCAAAATGGCGGCCATTTTAATTTTTTGAACTCAAATATCTCAAATCGGTAAATGTTATCAAACTACTATAAATAGCAAAAAAGATGAAAAATTAATTTATCTTACCAATGCTACCAAGTTTGTAAGGATCTGACAACAAATAACGGAGTTATTAAGATCTATCTTCTAAAATAACCTAAATTTGCATGCATTTTAATGGAAAATCAATGATTTTTTGCATAAAAATGGCAATCACTCCGTCATCTGTTGTTCGATCCTTACAATCTTGGTATTATTAGTTAGGTAATTTAATTTGTCAACTTTTTTGCCTCTTGTAAAATTTTGATCAAATTTACCGTTTTTGAGATATCTGAGTTTGAAAATTTAAAATGGCCGCCATTTTGAAAATAACATCGGAAAAAAATTATTTTTTCCTGAAAATGGCCATGGGTGTCATAAAATTTTATGCCAAATATGAACTTAATACAACAAACCATAAATGAAATAAAAATTATTATGTGTAAAAATCAAAATGGCGGCTAGTGGCTTAACAAAGCATTTTAGGACATATTTTTGTATGATTTTTTTATTGTCTCGACCTAAGGAATATACATACACAATATTTCCAGGTTGTTTGGAAACACCCTGTATATATGGCGCCCCTCCCGTACCCATTCCACCGCCCTTTTCATAGTGTCAGTCCACCCCTGGCCACAGACAGAACGTTTATTTTCTCAGAAAAAGATCATATCTTCAATATTTATCAATAGAACTCAATGAAAATTTGTACCGTAAAACGGGGTGACTTGAGCCCGGTGAGGTGACTTGAGCCCAAAACGCAAAAAAAAGTTTTGAATTTTCGTTCTAGAAAAACTAAATGATTTATCTAAGGGTTTCATATATCAAATTAAAGGTTACCTAATTAACTTTCACCACAATCAATCCCAATCATTTTAACTATACTTTATATTAATTATAAAAATAATAATGGTAACCCGTCGGAAACTGAATTTTATTACGTTAAAAAAAATTATCGGCAACACGAGTTTTTGCACTTAAATTAAAATAAAACTATTTTCCCCCATTTCATTATTTCCATGACAACACAAACATGTTAACCCTATATCTGGCGGAGCCCTAACCTCTGTGGTGGCAGACCATTTTTTCAATTATTGCAGAGGTTATTTGTTTAGCCTATAACACTACTACCTGAAGTGAAAGTATATATAAAGTATATATATTCTTGATCAGCAAAGTCCATAGAATATATTGATGGTGTTAGAACATTTTTAAATTTTTTTCAAAATTTGTGGTTGCAAAAAGTTTATCAAATTCGCATTTTTGAAAAATTGAAATTCCAAAAGCACCAACATTTTATGACCACTAAAAAATTTTTTACTTTCATAAAATTTACATAAAAGCTACATTTACTCATTCCTTACATAAAAATGTGGTCTGATTTGAAATGCTAAAAAAAATAAATAAATAAAAAATAATTTATAAATATACCTTTTTTTTCAAAAAAATCACTCAACGTTTTTATGGAGCTGTGAAAAATAATAAAATGCAGAAATTGTACCCCAAAAAATGTTTTTATTATTCACAAACACATACACTTTTGTAGAATATAAACATTGTACAGCTTACAGTTACAAACAAAAATACAACAGCATTCAAATCACAATTTTGACTTTTTGTAAAAAAAATTGAACATTTTTTCTATTTTTCAAATCATTGACAAATTGTCAAAACAAGACATATCAAAATTCTAAGATATACAAAATGTAGCTTTTTTATTCTAGTTCTTAGAAACATAAATTTTATATATGATAGTTCGGGGGAAAAAAGGGACATAGCGTAAAATATAAAAAAGTGTACCGTTATTTTGAAAAAAATTATGAAATGCTATCCAGAACAATATCATTCAGAGGCTGTAATACCAAACTCTTTGGTTCAAAGTTGGTTTATTACCATGTGTAAAATGAAAATCTATGCTAAAATAAATATATTTATACCATTTTGGAGAAAAAATGCAAAAAATTGTTACGGTATTTTTTCACAAAAGTAACTATTATAAATGATTTTGATTACTAATTTAGGGGTATATAATAAGTCAATTTAGTAGTTTCCATGAAAATGAAAATAAAAATAAAACTAAATAAACTATAAAAATAAATTGCCAATAAAACACTTACTTATCCTATTTACTAGTGTTTGTAATAATAATTTCACTCCAATACACACATTTTATCACATATGTCACTAAAAACAATGTCCGAAATAAAATATTAGTGATAACTGAGGTAAAAACACAAACAGTAAACAAAACTTCCAACTACACACTAAAATGGCGTTCCTTTGTTACTCAGCTGTCTGTGCGTCATCAGGAGAAGATAGAGAAAGTTCGTACCAATCGCAAAAATAAAATACGCGACGTAAGCAATCCAAACTACCTTCAGTTTATAGACAATTCATTTCTCTTTCATTTGGTATAAAATATGTTGGTAAAATCGTAATAAAATAGCTTATGTGTCTTATTTGGCAAACTGCTCAAACGAGCCGTTTGCATTTGCCATAAAAAGGGTTTACAAAATAAGTTATAGCGCCGAAACTATAAAAGATAAAAAAAAGGTCAAAACAGACGACAGACAGTACAAGAAATAAGCTTTACAGTGATACCAATCCGGGTCCTGTAGAGTCAAAATTAACCTCTGGACAATATCTTTAAAATAGTAAAAATTCCCGTCGGCAGTTGGTTTCGTCACCTCCGTGACGAAGTCGCAAAGTATTGCTACTTTTCAAAAATTCCTCTTCAGATAATAGACGGCGTATAATTATGATTTATGTATGAAAATGTTAGTTTAGAATCACGTCTTTACAATGGTACTAGTTTTATTGTGTTTGCTACGCAATAAAGTGTTACAATCTCGATCGGAAAGTAATGAAGCACTAACGGCTCAAACGAGCCGTTGCCACCCAGAGTAGGACTTTTATGCGGCTCAAACGAGCCGTTGCCAGATAGAGCGTTAAAGCATGTTTGATTATGTAATGGTTTGAGCTGGTTTGACCTGGATTTATCTTGTCACTACCAAATTTTGCAGATTTTGGGGTAACTTGAGCCCACCTGTGCTTACGTGGTAATGTTTGTTTAGTAGTTAAATAGGACACTTTTACAGTAATAGTTATCTGTTGGATTTTTGTTCAGTTGTTGCTTATTTGCTATTTTGTTTTGCTGCAGAGAGTATTTAATTTCCAGGTCTAATTGTTGATTATTAAACCTATAAAGTGCCAAGAACTTACGAAAGACAAAAAGGTACCCGCAAATATGCGGATTACACACAGGAAAAATGTTGGATGTAGATAAAAGACAATGTTTTATTTTTACATTTAGGAATTAATGACTGTCAAAATGTCTATTGTCAAGTTTTCTATATCGAAATGACGGATCGGATCAAATTAACTAGAACGAGATTTTGACAGCATTTTATTTACAGAGAAAAATTACTTTTTATATTTTTAAAAATTGCTGATAGACTTTTTCTGTTTAAGCATATTCAGATCTTTATTATTAGGTGAGTACAAGTTGTTTAACCCTTTCTGTAAATTTTATGCATTTATTAAAGTTTCAACGAACATTTTTTGTTTTGTTTTACATTTACCGTCATTACTCCTAAAAAAACTGGAATTTTTAAGCTAAAAAAATACCAAAATAGTCAGCTTTATATGTGGGTTCAAGTCACCTCATGGGTTAGTGCAGTGGGTCTAGTGCATTAGAATAGCATTGAAAGGTATGAGCTGGGTTCAAGTCACCCTGACCAATGAGGTGACTTGAGCCCACCCACATATAAATATTTTTTAAATAGTTATAGTAACTTTTAAAAAATCATACTCCACACATTTGTAGAATAGACCAAGACTTAGTTTCCTGTTAAAGAGTTATAAAAAAATACTTAATAGGTTAACTTTTATGAACAAGCAAAGTTCAAAAGTGGGCTCAAGTCACCCCGTTTTAGGTAAATAAAACATGCTGATTTTGGAAAAAATATAATAACACTCTAAGCCTTACCAAAAAATTACAAAAAATTATTATTTTACACATATTTTATTTTCGGAAAGTTATTACAAGGGTTCACGTTACAGCCAATATCTACCTGAGGGTTAAAGATAATCAAACAAAACTTTTTATTAAAATGAACTTCAAGATTTTTTCTATCACATCCAAAAATAAAATTAATGGCTTTTTTATTCCTTCATATTTAAAAACTAATATTTTTCTAAAAAACTTGATTTTGTCAAAAAATACAACACCGATATGCATATTCATTTCCTTGGGCATAAAATTGTGTGTAGTTACATAGTGTGAAGTGCTGAAAAACTATTAATTATTTCATTTAACTTAAGAAAACCTGATAAGAGATAAAATATTATATTTTCACCTAAATAATTTGTTTAAAAACATTACATTTGGTCTTTCTGTTGGTCATCCAGACCATGTCACCCACCGATTTGGATTTGAAAAAATGAAACTTTGTGTGGTTGATTCTTCTATACCTATAAGAAAATATACCAAGTTTCAGTGCTCTATCTCTGCTCATATATTTTCAAGAGCTCTTTGAAATTTGAATAAATCTGTCGCTTTTGAATGCCCGAGGTTTCCACGGTAATGTGCACTGATAATGAAAAAAATCTGTAACTCTCTCATTTGCCAACCAAATCAAATGAAAATTTATAGATAAAATGAAAACCAATAAAATTACAGATTTTAGAAGAAAAAAAGAGTTAATAGTAGCCTACTTTCAATTTATTTATTAAAAAAAAGTGAAATACAGACGTGTATATCCGTAATTCAACCATACAGACAACCGTATATCAATAAGGTTTTTAGAGAAAAATTTTGTTTTACTGAAATATAAATATTTTTTAAATGCACACTGGTTTTTAAGCTTAAGTTTTTTTCAGCTATCCCAGTAATATGTGCTACCTTATTGTCCAATCAAATTCATGGCTTTTTGGCTGCTTTATAGTTAAAAAAATTTATACTTATATTTTTTGTAAAATTCTTAGCGGCATGTTTAATAGGTTTTCGTATGTGTGAGCCAACTTAATTATCATAAAACTGTGTACTTTAATAACTCTTAACATTAGCAACAATTCATTTAAATGTTAAAAGTCTTTTTTATAGATTACAATTTTGTTTAATAATTTATGGTCATTCCATTGAAATTGTCCAAAAATAAATGACTTATCGCTTCTATTGGCTTTTTTTATTAAAAAATATGTTTATGTTATTCATACATTTAATCAAGAAACAAAATTTTGTTTTTAAATTAAATTTAGTATAAGTTAGTTCTTATTAGCTGACTTTCAAACATGGCGGATGCTTATTCCTAAAAAATTAATTGTTATCTGGGTAAAGTTAAATGTGTCTTGATCATTCAAAGATATAAGTACACCTATAAAATAAAACAAAAATGTAGATTTTACCATCTTTCAATGAAAATTAATATTTAATAAATTAAAATTGAGTGAATAAAATATAAATAAAATATAAATAAAACCCGTTACAAAGAACACCGCCCTGATCCAAGAACAGACAACCAAAAATCGACATTTGCCCAACACCTTATCGACAATAACCATGACATGTTGGACATTAATGATGGACTGGATATTTTACACCATTATCGAAAAGGTAAAAGACTAGACATTTTAGAAGAATTTGAAATTTATAAGTCACTAAAGAACCAGAACACAAGAAATGAAATTTTAAATGACAAGCTGCAATTCAAGTCGAATTATATTTTTAACGCCCTTTTAAACCAAGGAAGAGATCGAATATCAGCTGATCGCCTGGCCACTGATAACGTCAACAACAGTGGTTTGGATATGACTTGAGCTACGCGGCAGTCTGTTCCTGCTCGTGACCAAGGCAATGTCGGATTACGTGGATAGGCCTATCTGTTTTTCGTTCGTAACTGTGTATGTGTCGTGTGTTGTGAAATGTGTGTATTTTAAATCATCTAACGAAGCTCTCGAAGTGGATTAATTTATTGTTCCTGTACAGCTTGATAATGGCAGAATTGCCGAAACATATGTAGCTGTAAAACTACAAGTTGGAACTGCAGACGGAGGTAACTTATTAATCTCATAATATATAACTTTTGTGCCTAGTGACAACAGTCGTGTCATCATCAAACGGAAAGATATTGTTTTTTGGGATTGCCTTTGTCATGTCATTAATGTTAAGCTATATAAAGAATAGGGTCCTTGTGGAACAACACTAAGGATCAATTTTTTTAGGAGACTTGGACGAACATTACTTTAGTTCCTGTTTCCCAATCAATTTCAGCCAATCGGGATCTGTCACTCATGTAGGATGCAAAAAGAATGATGTGTTTGCAAATCCCATAACTTATCATATACTTTACAAATTTTAGAAATGCAGTTAAGACAGCTAATCAGCTGATTAAGAACAGCCGTCATATTATCTCCATCTCTCTCTATCCCATTATACGCTTATTTTCCATGAAAACACCATAGGAATTACTATGTAGGTTTGCTGCCATGCGGGGTTTTCATCAAATATTAGTTACTCCCCACCTAGTGAAAGTTCATACAAAATTCTATGATGATTTGTTAATAAATAAGCGGTTTAATTTTTTTTTTTACATTTGCCCACAAGAATAACATGCGATGTTAATGATTCAAAATACTAAATTGTTGGTTTGTAAAAGTTCTTTAAATTGGTTTTTATTTAAAGTTGTCTTATTTTCAAAATAAAGGGTAAAAAATGCCAAAAACCATTTTTGACCCTTTTGAAACCCCCATTAAACCGCATTCTCATAGTGGTTCATGCTGCTATCATGCTGGTTTTCGAACTTAACCTGATGAATGCTGCCCTACAACTCTGTACCAAATTTCATCAAAATCAGAGGTTTTGTTGGAAAGTTATTGTGTTCAGGGACACATAACCAAAACCGGTGTTTTTGGCCTCTAGGGACTTATAAACAAAAAAGTTACATGGTCCCGGGCTTAGGTCTTACAGTGACTAGCTCCGTAATAACATTTTCCCTATAGGCAAATTCGCCAAAAAAACAAATTTACAGTTTCTGAATACTTCTGAGTTTGATAGAATTGGATGTGGTTTCTTCAAATTACTTCATTAGATGTATGGCTGTGAAAGTGGCAGTAAGCTAGCAATAAGGTTTTAAATGGCCGTGTTGTCCCTTTAAATTTTCCTGTGGGCTCTTTAAATCATGACATCATCATGACGTCATCACCACAACAGATTGAAACAAGATGGCTGCCAACATAACCTCAAAAGGAACGCAAGGTGATTATAGTAAGTTTAAGAGAGCAAAGTCAAAGTAAATATGAATTTTAACAAAAAACTGGCTTTATTTATATAACTTGTTGCATATAAGACTCATTTAATCAATTTTGAAAAAAGATATGGAAAAGGTAAATAAACCACTATATTTTACTTTCCCGCCTAAAACATGATTCCTAACCTCAAAATGTGACAGCTAGCAATAGATTGTTTTGTACTGACTTTGTTTCATTGATTTGGTATTATAAGGAATATATATCATTGTTTTTAGGAAGGCCTAGGTATATCTTATGAATGACAGTCGAGCAGTATCAAAAGTACAATAATTAATTCCTAGGCCTACGTAAAACTTTAATCTATTACCGCTACTGTGACCATAGTGTAAGGTCCTAAAAAAAGTCATTTTGCGGAAAAACTAACCGTTTCAGCATGGTGTAACTGCACATATTGGTAGATATACAACCACACTACATCATGATTACATTCATTATTAGGGGCCAGGCCTTTAAAGAACTTATTGCTGGGCTTCCATAAGCTGAAAATTTTGAGACCGAATTGTGATCCAGTACAACACGACTCTTTAAACAATTAATCCTACGGGTTTTCTTACCCTTTATCAGTTAAATGTTAAGAATAAGAGATAAGATAACCAAACACTAACCATCAATCACTATTTTTATAATTTAATGTGACTTTAGGCCATTTCTTAAGATGTCCACAATCGCCACTGCGACCGAAGTGCAAGGTCCTACAAAAAGTCATTTTGAGAAAAAACTAACCGTTTCAGCATGGTGTAACTGCACAAACTGGTACATAGACAACCACACTACATCATGATTACATTCATTATTAGGCACCAGGCCTTTAAAGAACTTATTGCTGGGCTTCCATAAGCTGAAAATTTTGAGACCGAATTGTGATCCAGTACAACATGACTCTTTAAACAATTAATCCTACGGGTTTTCTTACCCTTTATCAGTTAAATGTTAAGAATAAGAGTTAAGATAACCAAACACTAACCATCAATCACTATTTTTATCATTTAATGTAACTTTAGGCCATTTCTGAAGATGTCCACAATCGCCACAGCGACCGTAGTGCAAGGTCCTACAAAAAGTCATTTTGAGAAAAAACTAACCGTTTCAGCATGGTGTAACTGCACAAACTGGTACATAGACAACCACACTACATCATGATTACATTCATTATTAGACACCAGGCCTTTAAAGAACTTATTGCTGGGCTTCCATAAGCTGAAAATTTTGAGACCGAATTGTGATCCAGTACAACATGACTCTTTAAACAATTAATCCTACGGGTTTTCTTACCCTTTATCAGTTAAATGTTAAGAATAAGAGATAAGATAACCAAACACTAACCATCAATCACTATTTTTATAATTTAATGTGACTTTAGGCCATTTCTTAAGATGTCCACAATCGCCACTGCGACCGAAGTGCAAGGTCCTACAAAAAGTCATTTTGAGAAAAAACTAACCGTTTCAGCATGGTGTAACTGCACAAACTGGTACATAGACAACCACACTACATCATGATTACATTCATTATTAGGCACCAGGCCTTTAAAGAACTTATTGCTGGGCTTCCATAAGCTGAAAATTTTGAGACCGAATTGTGATCCAGTACAACATGACTCTTTAAACAATTAATCCTACGGGTTTTCTTACCCTTTATCAGTTAAATGTTAAGAATAAGAGTTAAGATAACCAAACACTAACCATCAATCACTATTTTTATCATTTAATGTAACTTTAGGCCATTTCTGAAGATGTCCACAATCGCCACAGCGACCGTAGTGCAAGGTCCTACAAAAAGTCATTTTGAGAAAAAACTAACCGTTTCAGCATGATGTAACTGCACAAACTGGTACATAGACAACCACAATACATCATGATTACATTCATTATTAGGCGCCAGGCCTTTAAAGAACTTATTGCTGGGCTTCCATAAGCTGAAAATTTTGAGACCGAATTGTGATCCAGTACAACATGACTCTTTAAACAATTAATCCTACGGGTTTTCTTACCCTTTATCAGTTAAATGTTAAGAATAAGAGTTAAGATAACCAAACACTAACCATCAATCACTATTTTTATCATTTAATGTAACTTTAGGCCATTTCTGAAGATGTCCACAATCGCCACAGCGACCGTAGTGCAAGGTCCTACAAAAAGTCATTTTGAGAAAAAACTAACCGTTTCAGCATGATGTAACTGCACAAACTGGTACATAGACAACCACTCTACATCATGATTACATTCATTATTAGGCGCCAGGCCTTTAAAGAACTTATTGCTGGGCTTCCATAAGCTGAAAATTTTGAGACCGAATTGTGATCCAGTACAACATGACTCTTTAAACAATTAATCCTACGGGTTTTCTTACCCTTTATCAGTTAAATGTTAAGAATAAGAGTTAAGATAACCAAACACTAACCATCAATCACTATTTTTATCATTTAATGTAACTTTAGGCCATTTCTGAAGATGTCCACAATCGCCACAGCGACCGTGGTGCAAGGTCCTACAAAAAGTCATTTTGAGAAAAAACTAACCGTTTCAGCATGATGTAACTGCACAAACTGGTAGATAGACAACCACAATACATCATGATTACATTCATTATTAGGCGCCAGGCCTTTAAAGAACTTATTGCTGGGCTTCCATAAGCTGAAAATTTTGAGACCGAATTGTGATCCAGTACAACACGACTCTTTAAACAATTAATCCTACGGGTTTTCTTACCCTTTATCAGTTAAATGTTAAGAATAAGAGATAAGATAACCAAACACTAACCATCAATCACTATTTTTATAATTTAATGTGACTTTAGGCCATTTCTTAAGATGTCCACAATCGCCACTGCGACCGAAGTGCAAGGTCCTACAAAAAGTCATTTTGAGAAAAAACTAACCGTTTCAGCATGGTGTAACTGCACAAACTGGTACATAGACAACCACACTACATCATGATTACATTCATTATTAGGCACCAGGCCTTTAAAGAACTTATTGCTGGGCTTCCATAAGCTGAAAATTTTGAGACCGAATTGTGATCCAGTACAACATGACTCTTTAAACAATTAATCCTACGGGTTTTCTTACCCTTTATCAGTTAAATGTTAAGAATAAGAGTTAAGATAACCAAACACTAACCATCAATCACTATTTTTATAATTTAATGTAACTTTAGGCCATTTCTGAAGATGTCCACAATCGCCACAGCGACCGTAGTGCAAGGTCCTACAAAAAGTCATTTTGAGAAAAAACTAACCGTTTCAGCATGGTGTAACTGCACAAACTGGTACATAGACAACCACACTACATCATGATTACATTCATTATTAGACACCAGGCCTTTAAAGAACTTATTGCTGGGCTTCCATAAGCTGAAAATTTTGAGACCGAATTGTGATCCAGTACAACATGACTCTTTAAACAATTAATCCTACGGGTTTTCTTACCCTTTATCAGTTAAATGTTAAGAATAAGAGATAAGATAACCAAACACTAACCATCAATCACTATTTTTATAATTTAATGTGACTTTAGGCCATTTCTTAAGATGTCCACAATCGCCACTGCGACCGAAGTGCAAGGTCCTACAAAAAGTCATTTTGAGAAAAAACTAACCGTTTCAGCATGGTGTAACTGCACAAACTGGTACATAGACAACCACACTACATCATGATTACATTCATTATTAGGCACCAGGCCTTTAAAGAACTTATTGCTGGGCTTCCATAAGCTGAAAATTTTGAGACTGAATTGTGATCCAGTACAACATGACTCTTTAAACAATTAATCCTACGGGTTTTCTTACCCTTTATCAGTTAAATGTTAAGAATAAGAGTTAAGATAACCAAACACTAACCATCAATCACTATTTTTATCATTTAATGTAACTTTAGGCCATTTCTGAAGATGTCCACAATCGCCACAGCGACCGTAGTGCAAGGTCCTACAAAAAGTCATTTTGAGAAAAAACTAACCGTTTCAGCATGATGTAACTGCACAAACTGGTACATAGACAACCACAATACATCATGATTACATTCATTATTAGGCGCCAGGCCTTTAAAGAACTTATTGCTGGGCTTCCATAAGCTGAAAATTTTGAGACCGAATTGTGATCCAGTACAACATGACTCTTTAAACAATTAATCCTACGGGTTTTCTTACCCTTTATCAGTTAAATGTTAAGAATAAGAGTTAAGATAACCAAACACTAACCATCAATCACTATTTTTATCATTTAATGTAACTTTAGGCCATTTCTGAAGATGTCCACAATCGCCACAGCGACCGTAGTGCAAGGTCCTACAAAAAGTCATTTTGAGAAAAAACTAACCGTTTCAGCATGATGTAACTGCACAAACTGGTACATAGACAACCACTCTACATCATGATTACATTCATTACTAGGCGCCAGGCCTTTAAAGAACTTATTGCTGGGCTTCCATAAGCTGAAAATTTTGAGACCGAATTGTGATCCAGTACAACATGACTCTTTAAACAATTAATCCTACGGGTTTTCTTACCCTTTATCAGTTAAATGTTAAGAATAAGAGTTAAGATAACCAAACACTAACCATCAATCACTATTTTTATCATTTAATGTAACTTTAGGCCATTTCTGAAGATGTCCACAATCGCCACAGCGACCGTAGTGCAAGGTCCTACAAAAAGTCATTTTGAGAAAAAACTAACCGTTTCAGCATGATGTAACTGCACAAACTGGTAGATAGACAACCACAATACATCATGATTACATTCATTATTAGGCGCCAGGCCTTTAAAGAACTTATTGCTGGGCTTCCATAAGCTGAAAATTTTGAGACCGAATTGTGATCCAGTACAACACGACTCTTTAAACAATTAATCCTACGGGTTTTCTTACCCTTTATCAGTTAAATGTTAAGAATAAGAGATAAGATAACCAAACACTAACCATCAATCACTATTTTTATAATTTAATGTGACTTTAGGCCATTTCTTAAGATGTCCACAATCGCCACTGCGACCGAAGTGCAAGGTCCTACAAAAAGTCATTTTGAGAAAAAACTAACCGTTTCAGCATGGTGTAACTGCACAAACTGGTACATAGACAACCACACTACATCATGATTACATTCATTATTAGGCACCAGGCCTTTAAAGAACTTATTGCTGGGCTTCCATAAGCTGAAAATTTTGAGACCGAATTGTGATCCAGTACAACATGACTCTTTAAACAATTAATCCTACGGGTTTTCTTACCCTTTATCAGTTAAATGTTAAGAATAAGAGTTAAGATAACCAAACACTAACCATCAATCACTATTTTTATAATTTAATGTAACTTTAGGCCATTTCTGAAGATGTCCACAATCGCCACAGCGACCGTAGTGCAAGGTCCTACAAAAAGTCATTTTGAGAAAAAACTAACCGTTTCAGCATGGTGTAACTGCACAAACTGGTACATAGACAACCACACTACATCATGATTACATTCATTATTAGACACCAGGCCTTTAAAGAACTTATTGCTGGGCTTCCATAAGCTGAAAATTTTGAGACCGAATTGTGATCCAGTACAACATGACTCTTTAAACAATTAATCCTACGGGTTTTCTTACCCTTTATCAGTTAAATGTTAAGAATAAGAGATAAGATAACCAAACACTAACCATCAATCACTATTTTTATAATTTAATGTGACTTTAGGCCATTTCTTAAGATGTCCACAATCGCCACTGCGACCGAAGTGCAAGGTCCTACAAAAAGTCATTTTGAGAAAAAACTAACCGTTTCAGCATGGTGTAACTGCACAAACTGGTACATAGACAACCACACTACATCATGATTACATTCATTATTAGGCACCAGGCCTTTAAAGAACTTATTGCTGGGCTTCCATAAGCTGAAAATTTTGAGACCGAATTGTGATCCAGTACAACATGACTCTTTAAACAATTAATCCTACGGGTTTTCTTACCCTTTATCAGTTAAATGTTAAGAATAAGAGTTAAGATAACCAAACACTAACCATCAATCACTATTTTTATCATTTAATGTAACTTTAGGCCATTTCTGAAGATGTCCACAATCGCCACAGCGACCGTAGTGCAAGGTCCTACAAAAAGTCATTTTGAGAAAAAACTAACCGTTTCAGCATGATGTAACTGCACAAACTGGTACATAGACAACCACAATACATCATGATTACATTCATTATTAGGCGCCAGGCCTTTAAAGAACTTATTGCTGGGCTTCCATAAGCTGAAAATTTTGAGACCGAATTGTGATCCAGTACAACATGACTCTTTAAACAATTAATCCTACGGGTTTTCTTACCCTTTATCAGTTAAATGTTAAGAATAAGAGTTAAGATAACCAAACACTAACCATCAATCACTATTTTTATCATTTAATGTAACTTTAGGCCATTTCTGAAGATGTCCACAATCGCCACAGCGACCGTAGTGCAAGGTCCTACAAAAAGTCATTTTGAGAAAAAACTAACCGTTTCAGCATGATGTAACTGCACAAACTGGTACATAGACAACCACTCTACATCATGATTACATTCATTACTAGGCGCCAGGCCTTTAAAGAACTTATTGCTGGGCTTCCATAAGCTGAAAATTTTGAGACCGAATTGTGATCCAGTACAACATGACTCTTTAAACAATTAATCCTACGGGTTTTCTTACCCTTTATCAGTTAAATGTTAAGAATAAGAGTTAAGATAACCAAACACTAACCATCAATCACTATTTTTATCATTTAATGTAACTTTAGGCCATTTCTGAAGATGTCCACAATCGCCACAGCGACCGTAGTGCAAGGTCCTACAAAAAGTCATTTTGAGAAAAAACTAACCGTTTCAGCATGATGTAACTGCACAAACTGGTAGATAGACAACCACAATACATCATGATTACATTCATTATTAGGCGCCAGGCCTTTAAAGAACTTATTGCTGGGCTTCCATAAGCTGAAAATTTTGAGACCGAATTGTGATCCAGTACAACACGACTCTTTAAACAATTAATCCTACGGGTTTTCTTACCCTTTATCAGTTAAATGTTAAGAATAAGAGATAAGATAACCAAACACTAACCATCAATCACTATTTTTATAATTTAATGTGACTTTAGGCCATTTCTTAAGATGTCCACAATCGCCACTGCGACCGAAGTGCAAGGTCCTACAAAAAGTCATTTTGAGAAAAAACTAACCGTTTCAGCATGGTGTAACTGCACAAACTGGTACATAGACAACCACACTACATCATGATTACATTCATTATTAGGCACCAGGCCTTTAAAGAACTTATTGCTGGGCTTCCATAAGCTGAAAATTTTGAGACCGAATTGTGATCCAGTACAACATGACTCTTTAAACAATTAATCCTACGGGTTTTCTTACCATTTATCAGTTAAATGTTAAGAATAAGAGTTAAGATAACCAAACACTAACCATCAATCACTATTTTTATCATTTAATGTAACTTTAGGCCATTTCTGAAGATGTCCACAATCGCCACAGCGACCGTAGTGCAAGGTCCTACAAAAAGTCATTTTGAGAAAAAAAAAAAACTTTTAGCAATCATTTTCCCTGCAGTTGGACAGTAATAGATATTTTTGTTGCCTTTCGTTGGTGATTCTAAATTGTCATCGTTTATCTCATCCTTATCAGTTTTTCCGATGATTCCATGCTTGTCAAAGAGTGTTTTGTTCATGGCACAAATGTCCGCAAAGAATGGGCTTTGCCTGAACAAAGAATTACTCTTTTGATCTAAGACTTCTTCCAAAGTGTTTGAGCTATTATTGTCATCATTTAAATCAAATTCATCCGATTGAACAGTACATTTGGCTCGCAAACTACTTAGGGCTTCACGAACTTCTGCGTTGTTCACTGGAGTCAGTAACACTGTGAACATATTTTGAAGCACAGTTTTCACTGTTTCATAACTAGTACAGTTAATTATAAAACAAATAACTTGTAAAATCAATTGTTTCAATTCTTTTCGGTGTGTGGTTTGCATATTACATGTAGCTGCATGTACATTGTTTACACACATCTTAACAAAGTGACAGCAACATATGTGAACCGTCACAGTGGGATGAAATCTGCAGTCGCTGTCACTAACTATGTCATGACATTTGATAAGATAATTTAAAATATCCATTTTGTTCCACTGCACTGTAACTGCTTCTATTATGGCCCAACTAAAGTCTGTTACCACTCTTTCACATATTTCACATATTGTGGTTGTCTATCTACCAGTTTGTGCAGTTACATCATGCTGAAACGGTTAGTTTTTTCTCAAAATGACTTTTTGTAGGACCTTGCACTACGGTCGCTGTGGCGATTGTGGACATCTTCAGAAATGGCCTAAAGTTACATTAAATGATAAAAATAGTGATTGATGGTTAGTGTTTGGTTATCTTAACTCTTATTCTTAACATTTAACTGATAAAGGGTAAGAAAACCCGTAGGATTAATTGTTTAAAGAGTCATGTTGTACTGGATCACAATTCGGTCTCAAAATTTTCAGCTTATGGAAGCCCAGCAATAAGTTCTTTAAAGGCCTGGTGCCTAATAATGAATGTAATCATGATGTAGTGTGGTTGTCTATATACCAGTTTGTGCAGTTACACCATGCTGAAACGGTTAGTTTTTTCTCAAAATGACTTTTTGTAGGACCTTGCACTTCGGTCGCAGTGGCGATTGTGGACATCTTAAGAAATGGCCTAAAGTCACATTAAATTATAAAAATAGTGATTGATGGTTAGTGTTTGGTTATCTTATCTCTTATTCTTAACATTTAACTGATAAAGGGTAAGAAAACCCGTAGGATTAATTGTTTAAAGAGTCGTGTTGTACTGGATCACAATTCGGTCTCAAAATTTTCAGCTTATGGAAGCCCAGCAATAAGTTCTTTAAAGGTCTGGTGCCTAATAATGAATGTAATCATGATGTAGTGTGGTTGTCTATGTACCAGTTTGTGCAGTTACACCATGCTGAAACGGTTAGTTTTTTCTCAAAATGACTTTTTGTAGGACCTTGCACTTCGGTCGCAGTGGCGATTGTGGACATCTTAAGAAATGGCCTAAAGTCACATTAAATTATAAAAATAGTGATTGATGGTTAGTGTTTGGTTATCTTATCTCTTATTCTTAACATTTAACTGATAAAGGGTAAGAAAACCCGTAGGATTAATTGTTTAAAGAGTCGTGTTGTACTGGATCACAATTCGGTCTCAAAATTTTCAGCTTATGGAAGCCCAGCAATAAGTTCTTTAAAGGCCTGGCCCCTAATAATGAATGTAATCATGATGTAGTGTGGTTGTATATCTACCAATATGTGCAGTTACACCATGCTGAAACGGTTAGTTTTTCCGCAAAATGACTTTTTTTAGGACCTTACACTATGGTCACAGTAGCGGTAATAGATTAAAGTTTTACGTAGGCCTAGGAATTAATTATTGTACTTTTGATACTGCTCGACTGTCATTCATAAGATATACCTAGGCCTTCCTAAAAACAATGATATATATTCCTTATAATACCAAATCAATGAAACAAAGTCAGTACAAAACAATCTATTGCTAGCTGTCACATTTTGAGGTTAGGAATCATGTTTTAGGCGGGAAAGTAAAATATAGTGGTTTATTTACCTTTTCCATATCTTTTTTCAAAATTGATTAAATGAGTCTTATATGCAACAAGTTATATAAATAAAGCCAGTTTTTTGTTAAAATTCATATTTACTTTGACTTTGCTCTCTTAAACTTACTATAATCACCTTGCGTTCCTTTTGAGGTTATGTTGGCAGCCATCTTGTTTCAATCTGTTGTGGTGATGACGTCATGATGATGTCATGATTTAAAGAGCCCACAGGAAAATTTAAAGGGACAACACGGCCATTTAAAACCTTATTGCTAGCTTACTGCCACTTTCACAGCCATATTAGATGTTTAATACAGTTGTAAACAAAATAAGGTAATTAATAAACCATTTTAAAATAAAATGCTTTTAAAATTTTCCCTGTATAAGTTTAGCCATTTCAAAATGCTTAGGGCTAAAATCACCTGGTAGCTCTCCAACAAGGATTCTTGGACCCAGCTAAAGTACAGTTTTGATCAAATATTTCATATAAACTAGCCTACTGTAACTTATACCTAAATACATTTATTGTCTGGACAATAATTAAATATTTATGAATCACTAAAGAGAAGAAAGCCAACTGTGTGATTAATACAAAATAAATATCCAAATAAAAGAGAAATGTGTTTCTGGATAGATCACAGACGGCAAGCAAAGAGAGCCCAAGCCGGGGGGTAGGGGGCCTCACAACGGAACTCTGCCTTGGGCAACAGAAATTCTCTCGCCAGCCTTGCTCAAAATTCATGATGATTACAAATTTTAAAAATAAATTTTGGTAGGTACTGTGGTGAGGAAATGTTTATTTAGAAAAATATTGAAGTTGTAAACTTTGTTGAACTTCTATTTATAAATATGTAAGAATTTTTATTTGTAATTGTTGATTTTTTAAAGAATTTTAATAAGCCTACCCCTAAAAAACATTTCTCTTATACACGTTGGTTAGACTTAATGATGCAACTTTTGCTTATTGTAAAATGTATGTGTAGGGTCAAGCTCAGTAACATGGGTAAGCAAGCTGTATTACAAGGAGCCCAGTCGTTCTACATTTCCTACTTTTTTTTTTAATTTTTTGTAGGAAAGTGGGAATTGTCACTTTTTGAAAATTTGTCCTACCTTCCTACTTTTTTTTAGGTCTGTTTCAATACTTTTCAATTTTGTTTCTAGATAAAAAAATTTTGATAACATGTGAATGTTTGTACAAGTCCTTGAGGTTCAAAGCTGTAAAGCTGTGGGATGTATGTGAAAATCTACAACAACTCCAGGTGTTTTTCTATTTTTTTTTTTTTTTGAATTTTCTATTTTAAAGGTGGGTTTGCCTTCCAATACCCAAAACAATCGGGAAAATAAAAATTTTTCATATAATGTAAAACAATGCTCTAACAATTTTTATAACAATTTTTTATTTATTGGGGATAAAAAGCCAAATAAAATGACACCACCGGCATCCCCAGGAAAACATGTGACCAAATAACTCACAGTCTAAAATATTTTTTGTTTAACTTTACACGGGAAATAATTTTTATTTGTCACCATAAAAACATCTAAAAACTAAATAATCCATAATCTAAAATTATTGCTCGTGTCAAGTGGTGGTAGATAAAAGTCATTTGCGTTAAACAAAGTATATTGCAGAGAGTCTCTTATTCATGCCAAAAGTAAGATTGAACTCATGCGGCTCAGCTGGTAGCTATCCAGCACTACTGATTATCAAACCATCAAGAAATTGCTTGGAGGCTTTTAACATGACTATTGATTAGGTTACGTACCTTGTGCCGTCGTCAATCCTTATAGTTTTCCAGATTACTAGTTTCGGGACTGTTGTCTCATTTTCAAATCAGTAAGAACGTCGTCAAAACTTAAAAACACAGTCATATTTTACATTTAATACCACGACACATACACAACACACGCGCAAACAATTAACATTTAGTTTGAGGTTGGCCGGCCAAAACATGGAGGGTTACCGAAGTTCGGTAACCCTCCATGTCTTGGCCAACAGTCCCGGGACAATGGGACAACAGTCCCGAAACTAGTAATCTGGAAAACTATAAGGATTGACGACGGCACAAGGTACGTAACCTAATCAATAGTCATTGATCAATCCTGGAGGCAAAAATGATTGGGAGAAAGTTTGTGTCAGTTATATCTTACACAATTACTTTATCTTTTTAGTCGCTTTCCACCTTTGTGTTTACCCACAATTTTTGTATTCTCCCTGTCAGAATACAACGGGTATAATATAAAAATCTAGTCCCCAATCAAAATGTTGAAAATTCACACGTATACCTTAATAGGAGCGTAACAAAGTGGAGCATACATCTGTCAGGCTGTCACAGCGCCATCTATACAGTCTTGTCATGCCTACAATTTTTAAAAATCACTTTCGATGTTTTTACTCAAGTTTGTTTGGCAAGTGTTCACATAACTGTGTCACCAAAGTACTGCTAACAAAATTAATTGAAACCCAGTTTAAGTTATAATACAAATTTGTTTTGATTGCAATTTTAATTTCCTGAAATGGCTTTGCAACATCTTGAAGGGAACTCGCGCTTGGCACATACGTGTCTAGTACAAGTGTTCAGAATGATTTTGGCCTAGTTGTTTGTATGGTCGGTATTTTTCTTTTAGTTTTGTATGGTTCTTATTCATCATATTGTGTCCCAAATTCTTGGATTTACCTAATTTTAAGTGTATTTGTCACATTTTCAAAGTCTTACTTTTGTTAAATTTTCAAGTAAAAACTACTTTTCCTACTTTTTATGGCTCTAAAAACCGCTGGGCTTTCAGGTTTTATCATAATCTGAAAGAGATAATCATTTCAAATACATGCCAGCTGAAAATTCCCTGCCAGAAATATTCGTTCTCCAAAAAGGGCCAACATCATGAGTAACTATACAAACGCCTATCAAGAAATTTTAATAAAAACACTTTTTAATACTATGCTTTATATAAAAATGAATTATTTTTTTGTAATCTGTTAATACATATATATTCAAGTTTTTCTATGATTTAAATCGCCTTGGCAATAGTTTTTTTTTATCCTACCGGATGTAGGATTTTTATTTTGGTAAATATCATGTACTAGAGAAATGGATGGTAAATGGTCAGTAAAAGTTAATGAAAAAGTTAGGCAAATTAATGATAAATTTTCTGTGGAAACTCTGTTAAAAGATGAAACAAAAATCATTCTCTTATTTGAATTATTTCATTTTATATTTTAGGTCCTTTAATGATAGGGTTAAAATACTAGACAGTTTTACTTGAAAACGCAAGATTCCCTTTTGTGAAAGGCCACGTTGGTTTTTTCCAACATAAGAGTGGGTGCTAAATAAATTAAATATTTTTAACTAAAACATGTCACCCAGTACTTCACTTAATATAAGTTCGACCATAGGCCTAATTCTATTATACTTTTTTAAAGGTAGGTATTGGTAATGAAGTGTGCTTAGCTATATTTCTAACATTTTATGTTTTCTATATTAATTGGACATACAAGTTATAAATTTTGTAGCACTTCTAAGTGTTTGGCGTATATCTACTATCAGAGTCTACTATCAGAAATAATGAATTGTAAATTTCTTAAGGAAAGCCGTTGGTAATAGAGAATGTGATAGTTTTATCTATATTTAATATTATATATATATCAAAGTTTTAATTTATTTAGCAGTTTTATATTATATTATCTGAGTGTAATATAAATAAATCTTAGATTTGTACCATACCGTGTCTCCTGCCAGAGATATTGAGTTGTAAATTTCATACGAAAAGTCGCTATTTCCAGACACCACGCTAGTGTCTTGGTAGATTTTAGTGAACGTGAAAGTTTTATACCTCCCCCAAGAGTTAAATATTAAAATTGAAATTTTTAAAGCAGTTTAATATCATTTCTGACTATGGTGCATAAAAGTTTCTGAAATTTATTAGGCCCCCATCATAAATATACGGTAATGCATAAAAATTTACAAAATATGAAAATTTTCAACATTAAAACGAAGTTTTCATTAAGAGTAAAGTAGAATGGTGGTTGGACTTTTTTTTTAATGAAGTATAGGGTGATATGTTTAAGCTAAAAAATATGTAATTTATTCAACACCCACCCTTGTGTGAAAAAAATCCTTAACATGGCCTTTTGCAAAATGAAATTTTGTGTTTTTAAGTAAAGTTTTCTGGTATTTAACTACATTTTAACTTTAACCCCATTAACAAGAGGACCTAAAATATACTGTAAAGTAAAATTCAAGTAAGAGAATGATTACAGTTTCATTCTTTTACGACAAACCAGTTCCGAGAAACTTATCTTTTTATGGAGCTTTGTAACCACAAAAATCGGCGGTCGGCGAGTAACTAATGTGACCGCCATTTTTGTTTGGTTTGGGTAAAAAATAAAACAATATTAGTTTTGTACTCCCAATACATAAGGGATTCACCAGTAAAGAAATAAAAAATTTCTAGATGTTCAAGCAATTAGGTCTGGACCACTTTGGATGAATTATCCTGATTACTCTTACATGAAAATAGATATTTTTTTTATCTATGGACCTATCTGTAAATGGTATGGTAAACAATGCTCCGTAAAACACTTAAGAATGCTTATCATAATTAATTTAAATTTATATAATGACTTTCAATAATTCATATTATCTATTAGTGTTCGTAATACTGCCTATTGTATTGTTAGAATGTGTCTTTCGGGATACAGTATGGAGTACTGCCTAATTAAGAATTATTTCCCTCACAAAAAAGTCACCGGTGAAAGGCCGAATCGAGGTAAATGTATCTATCTCCCTCCAGAAGTTCTGTTCTCCCTCAAATTAATTAATTACGAACCACACCGCGTTATATGAAGGTATTCAATTGCGACAGAGCAAAGTGTTAAGTCGCGCAGAAATGATGAAGCCAGCGCGGGTGTTGTAGAGTTTGGGAAATCTTTGGCAAGCTTCCAGCTCTGGCCCGTGCGGATTGCGGATTGATAATAACCAACAAGCTCTCAAAGCGAAACTGTTTTACTGCTTTAACATTAAGTTTAATCTGTTGTTGTTTTCATACTAAAATACTGTTCAGGACTTGTTGCGCCATATAGTGCAGTAGAAGGATTCGGGAATAAAATTAAATGAAAGGACGAAAATAGCATCAACAGGGCTATTGTAATTTATTGCCAAGCGCGTCGCGCCACTTGTCACTTATGATTTATGAATATGATCTACAATGTAGTTAATTTTTTGCTCGATTTCTCTAATATGTACAGCTTGCGTAGTCTCCCTGTCTTGCTCAGCGACCACAGAATGAAGTTTTAATTAAATATTCATGTTACAATCAATGTAGAGTTTTTTATCTGTTATGAAGAGTTCTATATGGTTATCGCACATGTTTAGAAAAGTTTGATCTGTAGCGTTTTGTCACAGAATAATGAAACGTTATTGTAAAATTGTAGCTAGTCTGTGGTTTTTTCTAACTTTTACTTCTTGGTCTGTGACGTGGTATTGGTTGCCATTAACTACTCGCAGCAATTCCGTAGTCTGCACCAGTTTGTAAAAAATGTAAAAAGTACTTCTAAATATTCAGTAAAATATGTAATTTACTCACAAAACTCAAATTTACGTATGGTTTTTTCTGGTTACCTTTTTATTTATTCAAAGTGTGTCTATTGTACATTGCATGTCTTGAATAAGTATACAAATTCAAATAAGGCGCAAAAGGAGAAAAAGTTTTCTCGAGTTTTAAGGCCCCCCATACACGTAACGATCGGTCCGTCAGATCCGTCCGAACGGACCTCGTCGTGCGACGGATCGTTACGTGTATGGGGACGCTTCCGACCGATTGACGACGATTTTGGTCGGACGACGACTGATGAGAATCCCATCAGTCGTCGTCCGACCGCGTCCGACCAGCCTCGACGTGCGACGGATCATTGCGTGTGTGGGGACGCTTCAGATCGGTCGACGACGGACGGAAGGCCCAGAGTGAGCCCGCCCCGCGAGCTCATTGTGAATTTGTTCGTGCATAGAGACATAACCCTACTTTTTGCTGGGCTCAGTTTTTCACAGATGTTAAGTTAGTTGTTATATAGTTTGAATAGGTAGTTGTTTAGTTTAAATTGAAGTGTTATTTTAGTTAGTTGTTATATAGTTTGTGTAGGTTGTTGTTTAATTTAAAGTGAAGTGTTCCGATTCGTTCCGATCGGTCGTGGTTCGCCAGTCGTCGACCGATCGTTACGTGTGTGGGGAATCACTCTTCAGAGACCGATCTGTTGCGATCCGTCGTGGTTCGCCGGTCGTCGACCGATCGGTACGTGTATGGGGGGCCTAATAAATGAACAAGCAAGACACCCTATAGTGTTACCCGCAGCGTTGCCGTAGTATCTTGATGGCTCCCTCTCATCCTGATGTTGCGTCGCTGCCGCGCCGCGACGTAGCTGCCACTGATAACGCGTTATCTTATCAGCGTTTCCCGCTTCTACGGTTGACGGTGGCAGAAACAGCGGCCGGCCGTTCCCGAGGTCGTCTTGTGACCTTGAAACCGGCGATAATGCCACAACCGATTATATAAGGCGATGTTCGACTGGTCTCCGCTCCGGCCAAGTTGTCACAACAACATTTCATTTGACGAGTCCACCTGAAAATGACACGACAACAAATATTTGGATATCGAGTTTTCAGCGTTGTGTGTTAAACAGAAACACCGTTATCATGTTTATTCTAACGTTTGACTTTCCTCGGTTGTGATATCTCGGTTGCACGTGTTCTTTAAACAAGCGAAGACTTACAGTTTCCACAACACACGGAACATTAATCATTCAAGCCAATCAGGTTTGTTGCATTTGCTGGGGAAACGTTTTTTATACTTTACAGTAAATGCAACACATGTGTAGGCCTAGACCTTGAACAATAGGCTACTTATTCATTAGGAACAATAAATTAATTGTTAATCAGAACATAAGTAGCTTATCTTATTCAAGTGTACCTTGTTCTAAGTTCCAAGAATTTACCGTGTCTTATAACATTCTTACTGCAATGCAGCCATCGTATATATCTTATTTAATACGCTATTGGTTTTTTGTGTAGAGGACTCCTACAATTTTGAACCGATTTTCATGTTTTTGGTGTCGTTGGATAGGGCTTGGTCTTTAGTTGTTTCTGCAAAAAACTGATGAGAATCGAACTGAAAATAAAGGTGCTATCCACCATTGAAATCTCATAATTTCCCATTTAAATAACACTGGGGTTGAAAGCATTTTAAACATCTGTTAATGCTCAGCTGTAAATACGTGTAGTTTTTTGGATTACAGTGATATTCACAAATTAATTGGATTGGACGGATGTCATTGTTTTAGAACTAAAAGTAACATTGGTATTGTATCAAAATAAATTGCTCAATTTCGAGCAACACGCAAACTAATTAATGAAAAATCCGATAACGTTATAATTTAGATGAAATAGGTAAAGGCCCCTAACCCGACTCCAGATAATAGTCAAGGCGTATGTAGTTTACTGTATTGTTAGCAATTCCGCCCTCTCGAGAGGCGTACTGCTTCGCAAACGCGAACTAGTTTGTCAGCGATGTAAACACGCCAATCGTCGACCATTTTCCAGCCGACCGGCCGAGCAGAACTGGAACTGGACGGTCCGATTATTAATAGCTGGTCAGACGCAAACCTTTGGGTGAGCAACACAATCGACAATGGACGTCGCTCAGGGAGGAATCAGCTGTGATCAAGTGGCGCGAATCTGACAACAGCTGATCCGCTCTGCGAAAACCCGCGGGTAGGGAAAGCGAGTTTTAGTTTCTCAGGAATCATGTTTCAGTTCATTCCGAATCCGAAGTCATGCGCTGTGCCAAGGTCTGTAGAGGAAAAGGCATAACTTTTCCTAAGGTCAGCTGAATAGCTATTTTTTCTGTTCCGGATATGAAGCGTCAAAACTAAAACGGAAGTCAAGTTATGTTATAAATTTACCGTTACACTTCTGATTGAAAAAGAGAATGAATCAGTCTTGCCACGGGTACGATATTTATCGCAACAACACCATATTACTCTATTTTACATTTGGATTATTAGTTAATATCAAACCATTAGGTAATTACCAAATTAACAACTACCGTATCAATCAAGGTCAATATAAAACCATAAATTCTACCCTAGTTTCCTTTGAAATTCCTTATTTTAGTAATAGTTGGGACAAAAAATCTCCAAAGCAAACGAGAACGATAGTTGGTTCCTGCAGCGTTGGCAATACTTGCAGGTAACAAAGAGTAAAATGTTGGTTTTTTTTTAACACTTTTTAAACCAACAAAAACTCTGTGGCGACATCAAAGGATGTCGCAGAAACTGACACCATTGCTCTTATGGGATGTAGCTCACCTGGCACTACAGTCATCTTGGCGCTGTGCCCCCTTACGCTATGGAGATAACGCGACAGAGTATCAACGAGGTTAAAAAACAAACAAACAAACAAATTCAAGATTGTGAATAAAATTATTTAGGTTTTTTTTACTAATCTGGACATATGTAAAGTCTCAAAAATTGAGATACAATCCAGATATAAATATTAATGGAAAAATATATTCATAAGGATAACTGTATATTTAATTCGGATCTCGCAATATTTGGCCTCCTCTGTGTTGGGCAGTTCTGCAAATTCATGGTGGATTTATTAATTTGTTGCTTAGAGATGGAACTATCTGTTTAGAAGAAGTTAAAAACTAAATAATTGGTTAGCCTGTGGTTGGAGACTTAAATTTCTTTGATATCAAATTAGTCATTGTTACTGTTGTAATTATTGCCTTTGGAAAAAATGAGAACTAATTTTTTTTAATTCGCGATAAAAAATATAACAACTTCTCACATATTAAGTTTAATTGAATTCCGTTAAATTACTGTTAAGAATATTAGAGGGAATATAATCGCTAATCAAATAATTACGGCCACAGCGTTCACAGTTGTTTCATAACCAAAAACAAAATGGTCGGTATTGAAACGGGTTTTAGTCTGCGTCTTTAATTTGGCATTCGTAATCGTCAAGGTTCCTTGAAAACTTCTCAGCTTTCTATAAGGTTTATTTGATGGTCTTGAAAGATTCCAGCTTAATGCTATAATACCCCCGTCGCAGCCGACGGCGGTATTATGTAAGTTAGTAGCGAGTTAACCCAACCTTGCTCGTTGGTTTTATTTCACTTTTGTTGTATGGTAATCAGGCTTTGAAGTACGCCAAAAATACTTTATTTTACATTTGACTGCTATTTCAAACCAATACTTGAAAGTAGCATTATTTTATTTTTGTTTGCTTTTCGTTGTCTTGATGACAACCTATAAGACTAATGTTAAAAAGTTACAAATTTTAAACTTATTTTTAGACAAAAAACTATCTTTCCTGAGGTTGAGGCTGTTTGTAAACTTATTTTTGGACCAACACTATAAAATGCAAAGTTTAAGCAAAATCTACCCGCTAGATTTCGGAGGGATCGTGGAAAATACATCGTCTCAGACTGCTCCTACTGTAGTGTAGGATTTATTTCATCCGCCGACCTTCTAAAATGGCAATATTTCCTAGTTTTCTTCTCGTGTTTTATAGTGTATGTATTCCTTACTCAACTAACTTATAGCATGCTGTATACACGTGAAAACTCGGAATTGTCAGAATTTGCATATATTTCGTCAGTTCCGACTTACCAAAATACAAGTAAATGAGTGGTCTTTCCGGTCGTTCACGTGCTAGATCTGTGTACCTTGTCAGTTCATGATGCAAGATCCGTGGTCACGACTCGTTCCGAACATCCGCCGATCTAGGTTCCAGGTTCCAGGTCTGACCGGTCAACCCAACCTCGGTTGTCCGTCCCCGTCCGGCGAGTCAGCTGTTCATCTCCGTGTGCCCCAGGCACCATGTATACCGTAATTATTCCCGGAGCGGTGAGCAGTTGTACCACAGTGACCACAGACTTGCTCGTCACGAGTCCAGCCTCAGCCACCTCCCGTCGCCTTCGCCGTCACCGCTCATCGTTACCCATGATTGATAACAGTTTTTGCCAGTCGTGCATCAGCGGGGTTTTCCCAACGGTGCGTTCTTGTTGCCTATTTTCTGATGATAAAGTGTGATAAATTATGATGGAAGGAAATCTATCTATATATTAATAGGCAAGCATTTTTCGTTTCCTAATTTTTTCTCAGCTCGTGTGCATCGTAGGAGAAATCTGAGCATACCGTTAGAAAGGTATAGTCTCATAGATGAGCAGAATCCCATTCTAATTGACATCGCACTCCAGGGCTACGCTCCACATTCTTTCAAAGTTCCAAATGTTAATCTTATGGAGAAATGATAATTGATTAAATCATTAGACAGCTGTTGTAAAAAATTATAGGAAGAACAGATGTTTCAGTTATAAAATGTTTTTTAAACTTCTTTGATCCATATCGACTGAAATTTTGGTCGAATTTCGATCAGAAGGCGATCTCTAGTACTTATTTAATACGCTAAGCTGTTTTTTTTTTCTGTTGAGAACTCCACCTACAATTTTCAACCGATTTTCAAGTTTTCTGGGTTGTTAGATAGGGCTTGGTCTGTAGTTGTTTCCGCCAAAAACTGTTGAGAATCGGACTTAAAATAAGGACGCTAGCCACAAATTAAAAATTTTAACTTCCCATTAGAAAACCATTAGGATTGTGTTGAACATTTTAAAAATCTGTTCAAGTACAGCTGGAAACCATAGAACTATAAACAATCGATTGATAAACTATAAAAAATTGATCGAAAACCAATTAGTTGATATTGCAGCTTTGCCACAGACATTAAAAGTCAGGAATAGTCGATTTTTGGGTTTTTGTCAGGAAAAGTCAGAAAAATATAGGGGGGAATGCCTAAAGTCAGGAAAATATAGGGGGAAATGCCTAAAGTCAGAAAAAATATAAGGAAAAAGTGACGAAAGTCAGGAAAATTTGCAGTGGCACAATCTGACCGTCTCGATTTTCGATTGCCCCCATAAATCGGAAGTACTAATTAATGGGTAAAATTTAGTAATTTTATACATTAATTACCTATTAATAATTTAGTTAATGTATACTTCTATTGTGTTTTTCATTGTTATAATGTTATTTTTCAAATTATTATTGTAACAATTTTATTTTAGCAATGACTTTTGAAAGAGACCTTTGATTTCGATGAAATTTTGTATGAAGGTGTAGGACAGCGTTCTTAAGGTTTTAGAAAACCTTTGGTTTGCCCGAATACCCCAGGTTGATCGGACTGTTGGAACAGGGTTTAATAGGGTTTCAATAGAGTCCAAATGGGGGTTTTCGCATTTTTCGCACCATTGATTTTTATAATTCATCAATTTAAAGAGACCATTCAAAATAACTAAAAAATGTAGTATTTTGTATCATTTACTTAGCTTTATACTGCATTTCCTGCATTTGTTTCAACTTAATGTTTGTATTTTGATATTTTTAAGCAGATGAATGCTTCTCTTTGCGTAATGCTCTAGCTATACAAATTTTTTTTCTGGGACAAATTGAATTAAATTTAAATGTCTATAGGCCTAATAAAAAACCAGTTTTTTGCAAAACCCCCGCGGTTCCAAAAAGACAGGGAAAATCTCTCAGATTGGTCAGGGAAAGTCAGGGAAAAAGCCTCAAAAATACTGTGGCAAACCTGTATTGTTACGATTTTTTTAAACGAAAAAATCAAAGTACTCGTATCAAAACCCCTACCCAGCTTATGAACCAGCAGGGGTGAACGACCCCGGAGAGGGCGAGTGGGATGTTGTAATGTCAACAGGCAGGCGGATGGCATTGTCGCCATGCAGCGTGCCGAAGGGTGGCCCACTGACTGTCGCTGTTGGGCCAGATCGTTATTTAGCACCGTTGCCGCTGCCGCTCCAAAACGCTCATTGTCGAGTAGGTATTTTGATGCGGTAGTATCTCCTCTCCCCCCCACCAACGGCCCTAACGCTCGCCATGAATAGCGTGGGTGAATACATTGCTAAGTGATGTGACAGATGGGAATGTTTAGTCGCTTTTATGTGGAGTAGAAAAAGTTTTTCGAGGGGCGACCTATTTATTTTGACTGGAGAAAAGTTTGGAAAATTGAGAGTGTGTAGAAGAAATCAAAGTCGATTTTTGGAGCCACGACTAAATTAACTTTACGAAGAATACAAACTTCAGTGGATTATTTCAGTACACAATTTTTTCACGTTTTAGTGCTAATCTTAAATTTATTGAGTCATCATAGTCAGGCCTAAAACTTAAAAGTCATCTTAACCATCTTAACCTTTGAGCTGGTAGCCCATTGTTGCGCAGTCGGCAATGTTATCCATACGGCTTTTATGCAAAACATTGTATTTTATTCCACTGTTTCGGACACCGTTTTTCAACCGATTTTCTTTAAACTTGGTAAGTGTTAAGTTGAATAGGTACATTAGGTCCTTCATAGCAAAAAATTTTGAAAATTTAACAAATATTACTTTCTGTGACGTCGCAAAGTAAATCGATTTTCATTAGTAATATTTTGAAGTTTTCAAAATTTTGAGGTATGAGGGACCTAACATAACTATTCAACTAAACACTTGTCAAGTTTAAAGAAAATCGGTTGAAAAACAGCGTCTGAAACGGGGGAATAAATACCATGTTTTGCATAAAAGCCGTATGGTTAACATTGCCGTGTGCGCAACAATGGGATACTTGGCCCAAAGGCGAAGACGACTCTTAAAAAGTTAACATGAAATTGTAAAAGTAACATTTTGAACTAAAAAAATTACTAATGTTAAAACACATTTGTTTGTCGACTATAAGAAGTGTTGTGAGTTTGGAGCAGAAAAAGTTACTGAAATATCTATATTTTTTCCGAACTGTCTAATTTCGATTTAAAGAGGGGTTATATCCCCCTAAGAAACAAGGGTTATAACTTCTGGAAGCTAAAGCAATCGCGGGTAGTTACACACGTGCTAGACGAATTTCGCCATCACAAATACGTGCATTCGCACAACATTAAAAATTAAAAAAAAAAAAAAATAATAAAATAAAATAACATTGAATTGTCGACATGATTTTGTTTTCCGTACGAGTCCGAACTTAAAACATTTCCGTTTGTGCTCTTGACTGTTTTTGTGTTAAGATTTTTCTGGAACTCATGAACACTGCCGCGATCCACTTGTTATTGTTGACCGTATGCCAAGAGCTTAACTACCTATGTCTCAATAGGCCTGTGGCTGTGGCTGGGTTAGCCTACTACTGTATTTCGACTTCACGTCAACACAGCGAGCCGAGGGTGTTAAAGACGACTATTATAGGCCTGCCCTATCGATGTCCAATAGACTCTCTCCTTTTCACCGGCTTGTCCGGTCACAAAATTAATTGCCTTTTAACAATCCATTGATTAGCATATATTTTCTTTCGCCGGGCTTTTTCGTCGTAAATTTTTATTCATTCTATCTTTAAAACAAATTTCACATCACATTATATTTTTCCCATTTGAATAATAACAATTAACTCCCCCGAGCGGAAGTGAATGCGTTTGTGTCAGCGAGCACAGAACATAAATAGAGGGGCCACTCGTATCCAAATAACATTGTATTTGGTGAAGCCAATTCCCCCACTACTTTTGTGGGCTAAATTAGACAAACAGGTGATTTTTATTTTGTTTTGTTGTCGAATTAAAATCAACAGAGTATTCGGACTGGCGGTGCTTCGGTAATAATCGGCAACACTCGGGTAAACCCGCTGTTTAAATCGTGATTGCATCAGCTGGTACTGTAATGTAACATACGGCTCATCTGGCGAATTGATTCATTTGAATCGTTCGATTTCATTAATCGAATTTTGAATGATTCCGTCTATATGCGATCAAATCGGATTTAATCGATTATTTGACGCTAATATTCCGTGACGTACTTTAGGGTCACGTAAATATTTATTTAGTTAATTTTAAGTTTGCACCCACATTAAAAAAGAGTTAAGTTGCCAGGATTCAATCAGATTGAAAGCGGGGTTAATTCCAAAGATAAAAGCCTAATATATTATGACAATTGAATTACGAATGCCGAATTATACTATTTAATTTTGAACGTTGGTTTCTCATCCTGTGATGTCGTGATTAAATAATTAGGCCACAGATGAAAGATTATAAATTTAGTTACATTGTTTCTTCACCCAGGTAATATAGAAGATTGATAAATTTAATAGTCGAAGTAGAATAGGACAGATATATGCCTATAAAACCTTTAATAATAAATCGTAGTAATAATAAATTGCAACAATTAAAAGTAATAGTTTTTCTTCAACCATGGTAAGACGACGAATGACTGACCACCTCCGTCGGGGTCACTCTGCTTTTACCCCTACTGCAGCGCCTCCTGTCCATCACGTGACGACGTGAATCGTCCTCCCTCTACTCTAAAATGCCCCGCTGTTGCACTTTTCAAATGTGGCTGTTACATTTGTTTCAGTGTATGCCTACGTTAGACTGTTCCATTTTGTGAACCGATTGCGTTCATACATAACAACCAGGCGATTTGGTGATTGCCTTTACCTGTGCTGACTAGGTTGTATACGTTGACTCAAAATACAAAATAAGAAAAGGCTGTGAGATTTGTTTAATACACAGACACTTAACATTTCGCACGCCGCGCAAGTGATGAGGAGGGAATGATGGAGCCAATGTGGGAGGAGCGTTACTATATGGCACTTCTGCTCAACTCTCGCGTTTATTTCATTCCAAGGTCGTTGAAGTTTATATATTTTTGTTTCCTTTCTTCCGCTCTTTGTTCCCTCCCCTTACAAAGGCTATGTTTCTTACAGTAACCTATTTATTAAGTGCCATCTTATTGATAATTTATATAGACAACTGAGAATAATGTTGACATTCCCTTTTATGATAGTTTTTAAAACGGAGTTTTGACTTTGTAAATTGCGAATGTTCGCTCTGCTGTTATCTTTTAAAAATGCAATTAGCCTAAAAATAACATTGGACTTGTAAGAAGTTTTCAAATATATAGGTATAACTACGTCTGAGATTCATCAAATTAAACGCTAACCTTAGTATCATAAATAATTATATTAAAACCTTGAAAATGATGAATAGATATAAAACCTTATAAACAAAGCCGATTAAACATCTTCCTGGTTCTCAGATCGAGATCGAAACAAAGTAATCATCTTAAAATCAAATAGCGATGCGAATCGTCGGCTATCACAGAATTCTCTGTGGTCGCTGATACAAAACGACTCTTTTAGAAATTGACTTATGATTCATTCTATTCACTCGTTGATTCGTTCATTTGAACAACTCGGTAGTTGTTTACTTAGTAGAGCCGACTAGTCCCGATCGCACCCGAACACTGCCGAAGCACCACCGGTCCGAATACTCTTTTGATTTTACAATGCTGCAAATAAATGAACTTAAAGCTGATGGTGGCGCTCGGAACTAGAATGAATCACCGTTCCCCCCACTACTTTTGTGGGCCTAACCGCTGTCGGAATTGGCTTCACCGCTGCGCTCAGCTGGCCTCTCTATTTTTGTTCTGTGCTCGCTGGTTTGTGTACCTTATTTCCAGCAGGCCTGAATACAGTGGCGTAAATATGGTTTAATTTGGGAGCTAAATCAGGTGGTCTGGGGGGGGGGGGTGCTAAACGCAGGGAATTTTGATAATATATCTTATACTCTAAAACAAGCTATGGGCAAATTTTTTTTTCGCTCCAAGGATTTTTTGTGTTTTTAATTGAATATGGGGGTTTTGGCCACCAGAAATCTATTGGAGCTGGTCCCATGTCTGGGAAAATCCGGTTTTCGTCCTAGAGCCCTTCAAAGTTTCCATGTTATCCTTATAGAGATTTTATTAATTAAACAAAAAAAAAATCTGATAACTGTAGATATAAAACAATGTGTTATATCTTTAACTTGCAGCTTAGAAAATTTATACTTAAGTGCAGCACCCTACGAAGTGAGGGAAGCGAACGAGCTCGTCTTTAAAATGGAAGAGGGCGAGTGAGCGGAGCGAACGACCTTCGTGTGAGAACGAAAGTAATAATTTTACCGAGCTTAAGCTCGGTCCCCCTGGTACTATCCTTAAAAGCATGATTGTATAATCTTAATAATCTTTTTGTAAAACTTTCTTAGCCTATTGACTTTAAATTGCACATTTAAAAAACTGTATCGGCACTTTAAATCTTACACATTGTGTGTGTGTGTGTTTTTTTTTTTTTTTTTTTTTTTTTTTTTTTTATATTATTAGTCTTCAGGGGTGGTTAATCGCCCTGATCATTCCCCCTTCTTATTTACGCCACTAGTCTGAATCATAAAACTAAATTTTTCTTCTGTATTCTGTAAGATTAGATGTGAGTGGTTATTGTGACAACGGAAAAATCCGTCTAGAACGAGAGTAGGTTGTACACTAATTCAATAACAGTAATATTTTGCAATTTTTCCTCTTATTGCAGAAAACTGTAACTAAACGGTGTTAAAGGTAGACCTAGTTCGGATTATCCGGCCACGGTCGCTACTCCATTGTCCATTTTCCGTACCATCGTGGTAACCGAACCAACCTCACATTTAGTGTAGTAAAATTAGTCGGGAAAAATGAAATAATTTTTGGAAAGCCAATTTCTTTTGAAATGTGTTCTATGGCGTCCCCTGACCTTCCTCCGAAAAGTCCCCAGAAATCCCATATGGGGATCACGCTTAAAAATGAGGGGTTGGCCCATAAGGAGTTACATTAAAATTAGATATTAAGCATACTAAATATAAATACATTCCAGAGGGTTTATATACATCAAATTAAAGGTCTTCAAATGTAGAATACAATGCCGTAAACCCGAACTCAATATAACTGTCGGGAGTGAAATGGCAGGCGTTCAAAGTTTAGAATACAATAATATTATCAAAACTTTGAA
>JAQYXR010001019.1:0-44833 GCA_030545055.2 Neoaliturus tenellus
TTTGACGGCCTCATGTTAGATGTTGTAGGCTATAGAGCAAATACGAGTTGTTAACTTAAGATGGATTTTAAAAATCAAGAACGGCCGAAACACAGGTTTTGTGGTTTTGTTACAAGAATTTAGTCAAAAATTAATTCTAAAAATATTATTTTCACTGAATGAAAAAATTGAAATTAGACTATGTAAAATACTTTATACATGGAAATTCTAGCAAAAATGTAGATGTTACGGGTCTTGAAAATAGACTTTTTGTCAAATGTTTGTTCAACGATTTCGGGCATCAACTGTCATGAAATTTTACTGCATTAAAATATATTACATTATATTTTCATTTCATAGCTACAACAATAAAAAATTACTTGTCAATTTCATCAAAAATTAAAAATACAAAATATTTGGTAACGAAGTACTGATCAAAATGTGAAGGTAACAACAATCCATCTTGTTGAATTTTTCAAATCGTTTTACATTGACCTAAAACGTTGCACTTTTTTAAATATGTCTTCCGTTCCACTGTTCCGTTCCGTAAAATAGCATTTATTTTCATTAAGATAAAATGGTAATCTCGTCTGCCCATCTTATTAAAAAAAATACAACAAATATCCTTTAGGTTTGGATGTTAAGTGTAAGCGCCAGGCATGGTTCTCATATGATAAGAGTGTTCTGAGGCATTAGTGATATCGTGAGACCCAACCCCGAGCGCGTAGCGAAGTGCGTGATAATTAAGTGCGTGGCCACGCACCAGTGTCGACTGTGCATTTGTTCGTTCGTTGCGTCTACTAACGCGCCCCCATTCTACACATCAAGTGAAAATGGGAGTTGCATTGGTGGAATTGGTCCTTGCTCGTTGAAAATCCAGGGGTGGACTGACACTATGAAAAGGGCGGTGGAATGGGTACCGGAGGGGCGCCATATACCTATATGATACGTCATATATATGTGTCATATATGTATATATATATATATATATATACATATATGACATTCATATTATTATGTATATAATAAAAAACATTTATTATACATGTTTCGACTATCATATAATTTTCTAGCAATTAAAATTGTAACTTTACAATATTAAAAAGTTTATAGTTTAATTACTTGAAAATGACATAGTTTAAACATGTGACAACAAAAACAAACAAAACAAAATGTGGATACTTTGGTCTTTATTTCTAATGATTATAATAACAGAATCCCTTAAATTTAAACAATTTACAATGTATCTATAGAAGTATATTAGGCCCTACTGTAGTTTGTAAAATACAGTAAATCAAACACGTGTAAAAACAGTAACATCTTAATTTTCAATAAACATTATAAACTGATATTAAAAATCAAACTAATGAAAGTAAAAATAACTTTTTATTATTTTGCACGAAATCTCTCAATAGTACCTAAACCGATTCTTTTTTGTCCTAGGACTGAAAAATCATCTGGAGAATTTTTCAGGTCCTAGGACTGAAAAGTCAGCTGTTTGCTAAGTATATTATTATTGATTTATTACTGTTGAGGAGCAGAATTTTCAAATTATTCAAACGTTATAAAGAGCATTGTTTGTAAATAACAGAAATGTAAACACTGCATATTACTTACTTTGTAAATATAACCTCGAAAATGCAACTTTAAAGTTAATATTTTTAACGATAAAAAGTCTAATTTTGCATTATGATAAAAAACGTTGTTCATCACTCGGAGCAAAAGTGTCTTTTGATGCTTAATCGTTTTTAAAAAACTCAGCTGCGCCTCGTTTTTAAAACACTATTACGCACCAAAAAGACCCACTTTTGCTCCTAGTGATAAAAACTACTATTACAATAAGCATCTGAAGGCTTTGTAGGCAAATATTAAACTTGAAAGCCATAGTTTTTTATCTTTATAAAAACCAAACTTATTTTATTTACATTACTATTTGTTTATTATTGCTGCCCATAAAAGTTCAGTCAACATACCAACAGTTTATATGTGAAGAAGTCTTCGTAAAATTGTATACTCTTCACACTCAGCTTGTCGATTAATTATTGATCTTGACAAGAATATCTCCCTCCATGTTCATGAGAAATAAGGTGTGAAGGTGTTCATCAGTGAGTCGTGAACGGAGAACGGGACCTTGTTTTGATATATTTTAATTTTGCAAGGGCCGTTCACCCGTTCTCATGACACTTGGGTAATGTCAAGAAATATACTTAAAGACTTTAAAAGGTTCGTGTATAGCCTTGAAAACAAAAACATTACACTCAAGTAAGACGTCGAATGCACACCAGCAGGTATTGCATTTTTACCACTTTTACACTGAATATACTGCCAATCGTTTGGGTCTCTTTATTCGTCATCATTTAAGTTGGAAACCAATCCTTCTTCCGAGAGCTCACCTTTAAAATATTAGGTTGGTTCTGTTATGTTTACCGGCTTCGACAACTGGTGATGAGACGGTGATTAAAATATAGGCCTACAAATTCCTCCTCCAGTTTCCCCTCCTTGCAATCGGTAACTAATTCTATTATCCTTTGAAAGCTAGAAGAGTTAATGTCAATGCTGTTAAACCGCTTGGGATCAAAATATTTTAAATCTAAGCATAGGCTTTGTTTTGCTGAAAACTTTTTATTCATACATTTGACAGCTTGATCTATAACACAGTTAAAAACGGTTACTTCAAATCGGCGATTGCTGTCCTCAATTAGGCCACGTCTTCTGATGAAGTTTCCCCGGCATTTTCTTCTTCTTCCTACCCTCACCCCAGGCAGTTTTGTTTCTATGATGATTTCTTCCATATTTGGAACTGTACCCGACAAGTGTTCGATTTTGTTCGTTATTTCAGTGACGAAGACCTCTGCAGCTTTGAAGATATCGGCAAACTTGGACCTAGCACCTTTAAATCCTAAAGGCGCCTTTTTTCCTAAGTGCAGCTTACTAGCCTCAATGCTTGAACATAGACAAGATCCTTGGTTTGCAGGTAATCTGTAAGTGGAGTGTTGTACTAAAAAATCATCAGGAAAGTCATTGCAACGAAGATTGCCTGAAAACTGCATAGTTTTTGCAAAATGCAAATACAGCATCGTTCCTAACCTGTTAAAATTGAACATTATTAAAATAATGGATTACAAGAGTCGTTTTAATACGCGTATTTATATTCAAAATTGTACATATTCCAGGATAAATACAAATATACACTTTGTGTAACGTTTAACAAAATCATCCCCCTGGGATTGACCTTTACTCGTACTACGTCGCAATGGTCGCGCCCAGGCTGACAGCTGTTTCGCCGCACAGGCCAACTATGTCGAGCCATTGTTACACGAAAGAGTTCCCAGTTGGAGCAATTTATCAAAGTTGAACATTCAATTTATATGAAGATAAACATATTATGTTTAAGTCATGAAGTGCAAACACATATTAATCGTTTTAGGAAAAATTAAAATTCACAAATATTGAACTTTCAATAGTTATTTGTGCTTCTAGGGACTAAAGTACAATGTTTTCTCCCTGAAGGGAAAGTGTTGTAGCCCGAAGGCGAAGCCGAGGGCGACAATTTCCCTGAGGGAGAAAAGTACTTTAGTCCCTTGATGCACACAACATTTTTCCTCCACCTACACGAATAAAATTTAGGCCTAATAGGCCTACCGTAGATAATTTAACTTTACCTTCATATGATCCCTTGCTCCGTCAAGCTGGATCTGTCACATCAACATAAAAACATACAAGGTAGGCCATATCAATTTTGAAGAACACGAAAAAAACACAATATAATTTAAGCCTAGTCAAAAGTTTTACACTTATGTTTTGGACTTCTTAGGTAATTAGCCTACCCAAGCAAAATGTAAACAAACACCTACACTGCCACGGCCATCTAATACTAGAGATGCTGCTCACCCACTGCTGACTGAATGGTCCAGCAGTGGGTGAGCAGCAGCTACAGCTGCTATTAGTCAACAATGAGTAACGAAACAAATACAAGTAACAGCTGACTGTGGCTCATGTTCTTTTTAATCTCTCTTTTAATGTTATTCTTATGTAACTAACTTTAGCCCCGTGGTACGAAAAAACTCAAGTTTTCCCTAGGTAGAAAGATTAAGTATTCAGTCACATGGGATAGAAATTCGTACTTTACTACTCTATTCCAAGGAGTAAAATACGGCTTTAGATAGTAGGTGGAGGAAAAAATATTTTACAATTCCTTATAATGAAAATCTTGTCCTAGGGGCGCCGGGCGCCTTGATGGGGAGGGCGCACCGGGAATTTTCCCGGTGTCCCGGCGGCTCAGTCCACCCCTGGGCCCTGGATCAAGTTTTTCCGACATTTTAAGGCAAGGTTGCAATGGATATGAGGAATATTTTTACGACTCTCGATAGTCGGAAACGTTCAATAATCCGACATCGACTCCAGTCATAGCCATAGAGACACGGTCTACAGCACTAACAACCCCAAGAACGTAGTAGGCGTACTTGGCATATGAGGAAATACATGACTGACGACAACATTGATAACTGAAAGAAGTTTTTGTTTACAAATCTATTTTGTATAGAAAGATTTCAGTAAATAAACCAATGATTATTTTCGATGTCTGTTTACTGATGAAGTCAATCCCGTAAAACAGGCGAACCTACGGACCTATAAAAAGAGTAACTTCTTGTATTTTTATGCGCGTTTGAACCTATACTTTTTAAGCGAAAATATTTACTGAGGTTGAAATAATGGTATACAAAAAATATGTCAACACTACTCGATATATTTACACTTACACACTGTAATTGTTTTGAAGACGGTAATTACATATGCAAGATGATTTGGACTATCGATTTGGACTAGTCACACCGGCATCATCAGGCCCCAGCCCAATCCGTGACTCGTTTACAATTACAGTGCACACCTAAGTATAAATATATCAAGTAGTGTCAGTAGTGATGGAAGACATTTTATTGTGGAAGAGTATTACCAGCACGTATGCTAATAAAGAAGTTATTTTTGAAAATATTTTCAATTAAATAGCGTGTCATGACATTATTTACTCACGGCACATACCATCAATGCCTTTATTGAAATGGATACCTCATCAATAAGAATAGACATTCGGGAAGAAAAAAAAAAAACTTGAAAAGTACCGCACGCATTCGATTCAAACCATCCAATCGCCGATTTGGGCAACATTTTAGGAAATAATGTGCCTTAACGTATCTATACTATTTTTACATGTTATTTCTTTATATCGTTCTTGTGTATTTTATAATTCAAATTTTAAAAGGAGGGTCTACTTAAGGATCAAAACAAGTTTGGCAATTTCTGTCGTTTTCACACACAAATGTATATATTGTTCTGCAAAGTAGTATCAATGCTAGGTCCTAAGAAAAGTCCATTGTTTGATTAACCCATTGGATATCACCATAGCCAGCTTCACTTATATAAACCGTGGGATATTAACGAAGCACACACTACGGAAATACTCGCCCTAAATTATCCAAAACAGCTGGTTATGGCGGGAATCGACCGCCGAATAAAGAAAGCTTTTAGTGGTCGTTGACTCCCCACTGCGCTCTGGTGGCGAAAGTGGGGAAGCCCGGATACAGGATGCATTACACTACATGTAAACCGACGGGGTGAAATAATAAGGGTAGGGTTGGGGAAACTGTGGGAGAGGAAGCCATTATGGTAGGTGAAGTTGAATCTGTCTGGCGTGTACGTTAAGATTGAAAAACAGGATTGAGAATTACCTAATCTAATATTAGGTCACGTGGCTTAACATAACCTTTCCTGAAAAATCTTATCCTGACTTAACAGTCGTCTGAGGGGAGAGGTGTTTAAATGGGGCCTGATTCAACAAGAAAATCTATAATATTACTGTAACTGTTTAAGTTACCAACATTAAAAAATGGAGTGAAAATAGTGCATTTATTACAGTACTAGTATCATTACCAACTGAAATTACCTTATTTCAAATCAAATCGACATTTTAAAAACAAATTCTAGTTTCAATATTGGTTTGTATCTAGATCAAAACAATATAATGTTAATATAGAATTCTCTCTAATTAAGTATTTATTATAGTTGACCTTATAATATTATTGTAATTTTTCGTGGTAAGAAATGTATTTAACAATGGACAGAGGTATAGCGTACCTAAATACATGCCTACGTTTTTGGAGGAGGGCTTGCAGATGAAATAACTACTATATTCACAGAGAAGTAATATTATTTATTATTACTAAGTACTTAATTATTACTTAATATTATTAGTACTAAATATTAGTACTTAGTATTACTTAATATTATTATTAAGTGTTATGTATTACTTCTCTGTGCTATATTATAAGTACTGAAGTTTTATATTTTCTATACTGTACAACTGTTGCTAAAGTTGAGGGAACGTGACCCCCTTGAACCCTTCCCCCTCCCACCACGACGCTACTTATGCCTAAGCCAATGAATAAGTTAAATGTTCGTTTAGATTGAAATTACATTGTACATTGTAAAATAGAAAACTTAAAACACAAGAAATTAAATTGTTCATATTTTTATATTTTATAACAACTATTTCTTCTACTCAAGTCGTACAGACGTAAATTTATTGTTAATGAGTTTTTACTACCGTCCTTTTACCAAATGAAATGGCTTATGTGGTGTTGTAGTGGTAGGAATATAACCGTTAGTTGTGGTAAGTACCCCGTAAATTCTGGAAAATATTAGTTGAATCACCTTTTCGCGGTAGAAGGATGTTCATTAATCTACCCCATAGAAAAAATCCAACGCCAAATACATAGTTACAGTAAATTTAGCCTTCCCCAGTGATCGCACTGGCAACAGAATTGTTTATTTTCTTCGTATCTGCAGAATGCAGCCGGAGTAGCGGTTGCAGTGGCAATTCGGGTTATCAGCTGCGCATGCACCACGTGGACCAATGACGGCTGACAAAGCTGTTCCGCGATAACCGTTCCGCCGGCGTCACGGTTACGACCTAAACTGTTATCTGCCGGGCACGTTTGCGATAATCGTCACTGGATACGTCTTTATCGCATACTCCGCGGTGAGTAAGGTTTGTGTGTCGGATTGTAGGTTTATTTTGTTGACCTACAAACAACATTGAAGTTTGTGGTTCATGAATTGCGGAAATTGTTTTTAAACAGAGATTGCAACATATGGTATAACTAAGGCGGTAAACGCTAAATGTTAGTTTATGAATGGTGGATTTATCTTGTGACAATAAATTTTTGAAAAATGGCTAAATGTAAGCAATTTACATTGTTTATGCAAACAGTCCCGCACAATTTGTTATTGTTAAATTGACGAGTATAAAAAAGAAGTGTTTAGCGTTTACTGTAAGATCTAAGTTTGTTGCAAAAACTCTCTATTCTTTCAATAGAGTTACAAATTAAATCAAATGAATTGATCAAGGGCTGGCTGGCAGCACTCAAAGTAGATATAATAACATCATGGTAAATTGCACACTTGCTTGCACAATACTCAAATGATTAGTTAAAATAATTCTTCTGGTGTACTAGGTGAAAAATCTTAGAAATAAAGATAAAGAGTGTGTAACATTGATTTAATTCAACTAAAAACAAACAAACAAGATAAACAATAACAAAAACATCTTAAAACAACTGACAGCTATTTAACTAAATTATCAGCTGTTAATATAATTTTAAATCCCTATACATAGCATTTCCTCCCCTTTTATTAAGGAGAGTATCGATCGGGAATTTTTCGAACTCTTTGAGAACGTCGAGAGACTTCCCTCTGTTCTTTATCTGTGTTATCAGGTGGTAAATGGAATGTCACTTGGCGTTGGTTAGACTTTTGAAAAGAGGAAGGTGTAGTCTCTGGACATTGACAATTTACATCCGGGCTTGAGGGTAAGGTTGGTAACTTCTGAGCAAGGTTTAAGTCATTTTCTTCTGAGGCGCAATCATTTGTTGCTGAAGACTGACAATTGCTAATGTCCTGGTTCCCAAAATTCACATTAGAAAAAGGTTTCAGGTTTGATTGGAGACGTACATCTGATGTGTTTGGCTGCATTTCAGGATTAGTGGGAATACTTGACTCCTTAATCACCATAGTTGGAGATGCAGATTCGTCAAATTTTGTTTTAATAGTGTCTTTGTTTAGGGGTTCAGAGCAATTATAGTATTTGCTATTAGAATAGACTGGACTACCTGAATGTAGTGCCCTTAGTTGGTTCTGATGTCTCCTTACTTTTCCTCTTTCGGTGTCTATAGTGTACATCATCCTTCCCAAATACCCAGTAACAATGCCCTTAATCCACCGTTTTGTCCCACTGAAAAATTTTGCCAAAACTCTGTCACCAGCTTTGAATTTTCTGTATTGTTCGACATCATTGTCAACCATAGAAGGACGAGGTGGTTCCAAAAATGCAAGTAAAGTTTTTGGTTGACGGCCATGTAGAAGTTCTGCTGGAGATTTACCTTTGTTCGGATTTGGCGTTGTGCGATAAGTGAACAAAATAGTATTCAGGGCATCAAGTTTATTTTTCTTATCCAACCAGGATTTTTTCATTGCTTCCTTAAAAGTTCTCACAAAACGCTCTGCTTCTCCATTTGAAGAAGGATGAAATGAAGCAGTTGTCAAATGGGATATTCCTGTTTTAGCACAGAAATCCTTAAATGTGGCAGAAGTAAATTGAGCTCCATTATCGGAAACAAGAATATCAGGTGGTCCTTCTAGTAAAAAGATTTGGCGTAGTGCATTAATCGTTGATTCTGAAGTAGTATTATTCATTTTTATCACAAAAGGGAATTTTGAAAACGCATCAACAATAACCAGCCACATACTGTTCCAAAACGGCCCTGCAAAATCAATGTGCACTCTTTCCCAAGGTTTGCATGGAGCAGGCCAGCTTTTAAATTCTTGTTTGGGATTGGACTGACATTCTTGACAATGATCACAAGATTTGGAGAGAGTCTCTATGTCTTGATCTACGTGAAACCACCAACAGTGGCGTCTTGCCATCTGCTTCATTCGAACAATCCCCCAGTGACCAGTATGTAGCAGCCGAAGAACAGACGATTGAAGAGCTGATGGAACCACAACACGAGGATATTCACATTGAAGCAGTAGCACTCCAGAATGCACTGTAAGAGCATTCCTACGATCAAAATATGGTTTCAACTGATTGCTTGGAGATGATTCGGGCCATCCCTGAGTTACATACACCAGAACGTCTCGAAGAATCGGATCTTTTTGCGTTTCATGAACTACTTGTTTGTAGCTAATTGGAAAACCAGTAACACTACACTCCATATCTTCAGTAATCCAATTGCAGCACTCTTCTGAGCTGTCAAAAGCTTTATCTGGGCCACATGGCAGGCGGGATAAGGCATCAGCATTCTTGTGTTTGTCTGTTGCACGGTAACGGATTGAGAAATTGTAGCTCATTAAAGTGATTGCCCATCTTTGAAGCCTTGACAATGTGTAAACAGGTAACTGTTTGTCTGGATGAAAAAGAGACACAAGAGGTTTATGGTCCGTGATAAGTTCGAATGATCTTCCATACAAATACTGGTGGAACTTTTTAACGCCAAAAATAATTGACAGAGCCTCCTTTTCAATCTGGCTGTAACCCTTCTCCGCATCATTAAGAGTCTTAGAGGCGAATGCTATGGGGCGCTCTGAACCATCAGGATATCTCAATGAAAGAACAGCACCAACACCATAAGAAGAAGCATCTGTTGCTAAAATTGCTGGAAACTCGCTGTTGTAGGGAACAAGTCTTGTAGCATTTACTAGAGATTCCTTTAGTTTTTTTAAAAGCAGTCTCTTCTTCTTCGCCCCATTTAAATAAGGCGTCCTTTTTCCGAAGTTTGTTTAAGGGAGCAGCTACAGAGGCAAAATTAGGAATGAATCTATGATAGTATGTCATTTTTCCAAGAAATGTAAGAAGTTCGGACAGATTCTTTGGCCGTGGCAAGGATTTAAGAGCTACAACTTTGCTCTCAGATGGAAGAACACCTTTCTCAGATAGCGTATTACCTAGGTACTCAATTTCTTCTTGGAAAATTCACATTTCTTTAGATTACATCGCAGCCCATTTTCTTCAAGTCGACTAGGTTCTAGGTTCTGTAGATGTTCAGTTGTAGTTCTCCCAGTTACAATTATGTCGTCTAGGTAGTTTACACAGCCCGGAATTCCAGATATAGTTTGTTCTAAGAATGATTGAAATATGGCCGGAGCACTTGAGACTCCAAAAGGCAACCGTTGATATTGGAACAGGCCAAAAGGTGTGTTGATAACAGCCAACTTTTTTGCTTCTTCGTCAAGCTCCAACTGTAAATAAGCATCTGAAAGATCCACTTTTGAGAACCTTTTGCCACCTTTTAGTTTACAAAGAAGCTCTTCAAAACGTGGTATAGGGTACCGCTCTACATCAATCTGGGAGTTAATAGTAACCTTAAAATCACCGCACAAACGAACCCTACCATCTGGTTTTGAAACTACAACTACCGGTGCTCCCCATTGACTAAATTTAAGTGGTTTAATAATTCCTAAATCGAGAAGTCTATCAATTTCTGTCTTCACAGCTTCGTGTTGAGCAAAAGGAATGGGTCTTGGCTTACAGAATCGTGGTCTAGCCCCTGGTTTCATATGAAAAGAAGCTTTGAAAGTCTTGCATGTTCCTAAGCCAGGCTCAAAAATAGATGCATATTTCTGGGTAATCTCTTTAACTTTGTTTTTCGTCTCTTGTTCAATGTCAGGTTTTGCAGATATCATATTGACAGCTTCAGAGAAAGGAGTTGATATTGTAATACCAAAAGCATGAAACCATGGTGTTCCAAAAATATTGTCACCCTTAGAGGAATTAGTCACAAGTAATCTTAACTGTTTGGATTTATAATTAAGAGTTACATTAGCCATAAACCAACCTTTCAGAGGGACATGTCTACCACCATAAGCTTTAAGATATGAACTTGGAGGTTGCAAACGTGGTCTGCCTATCTGCGCATATGTTTCTGGTCCAATCATTGAACATGTTGCACCTGAATCAAGGGTCATCTTAATTGGTTTACCATTAATAAGTAAGTCTATGTAATATCGTGAGTCTGTTTCTGTAATAGGATGTGAGAGAGAATGAACTTCTTCGATCAAGTTCACGGCTTTGTTGGGTTGAGAACAACAAATTGTAGAAATGTGTCCAAGTTTACCACAGTTATTGCAAGTTGCTTTGTAAAAGCGACAGTTTCGTCTTTGATGAGTAAGGAAGCAAGAGGGACAAGACTTGCGAAAATTTGGGACATCTCTAGAAAAGGTAGAATCCCCTTTAAAGTTACCGGAAGGCTTACCAGTTTTATTAGGCTTACCAGAACTGTAGCCTTGTGAAGATGAACTATGTGAACGACCTGATGGTGATCTAGAACCTCGTCTGTGAGATGTGTTCATTTGCAAAACATTGGCTTCAGGAATGTTTTCAGAGTTAGTAATTATTTGTTTCGCAGCTTGGGTAGTTTCAAATGTCACAGCGATTTTTAGAACGTCACTGAGTGAAGGATTAGTCATCTGAAGAGCTTGGGTGCGAACATAATCATGGGGTGTGTGGAGAACTACCACATCTCTGATATAATCATCTACCAAGGTTTGATTACAACCAGATTTTGTACAATTTAAATTACACGTGCGGGCAACCCCCCTAAGTTCTGTTACCCATTCAGAATATGATTGTCCCGGTTTCATTACAGTTTTCAGAAATTTGTACCTTGATGCCAGGACGTGAACTTTAGATGCAAAGTAAACATTAAGTTGTCCAACAATGTCATTGTAAGATTTATCTCCTACATCATTGCAACCAAAAAGTTTTTGTAATAGGGAAAAAATCTCTGAACCTACCCAAGAAAGGAAAAATGCACGTTTTTTACCATCATCCTCAACACTGTATGCATTGAAATGCTGTCCCAGACGCAAATAATATGATTCCCAGTTTTCATTGGATGAGTAAGCTTGAAAAGGTGGAACTAGCTGCAATAGTGGCTCATTATCCAACTTCTTACTTTGATGGTCACCACTACTTTGCTTTTCATACAAAAGTGTTTCAATGATCTTATTCTGATTATTTAAACATTGTTTCAAATATTCTAAAAGTTCTTGATCCATTTTCTCGTCGCCAATGAAAAATCTTAGAAATAAAGATAAAGAGTGTGTAACATTGATTTAATTCAACTAAAAACAAACAAACAAGATAAACAATAACAAAAACATCTTAAAACAACTGACAGCTATTTAACTAAATTATCAGCTGTTAATATAATTTTAAATCCCTATACATAGCACTAGGGTTTAAAACTTATGCTCTGAGGGGAGAGTGAGCGAGGCGAAGGAGATCATTTAGAGGGGACGACTTGTGCTCGGTATTTAGTGTACGTATATCATAGGAGGAAATATTCGGGGTTAGGCTGTGAAGTTTTAGATGTTTAAGATTTTAGAGTTTTTTTAATACTTAGGTCTACTGTGTTAATAATCTTGGAAAAACGTTTTACTAAACATCATGATGACGTCATCAACGAAGTCACTGACGACGTCATATGACGACCCATGATGTCACATAAATGACGTGCTGATGACGTCATTGTCAACTACGTTACCGTGATGACGTAATTAAATATGTGGGTCAAGTTCACGCTGAAATTTTAAATTTATTAGCACTTTTGCTGGAATTAATTTCTACGCAATAATAAATCGCCAAGTCTTTGTATAAGATGGGACATCCCTATTTTTCCGGGAGAGGAGGGTAGATATTCACTCTCTTTGATGGTGAATTGGTTTGTTGTAAGCGAACTATATGTAAAATTAGAGGTTTGTTAGTTTAAATTGAATCCAGCACACAAGAATTACAAAATAAAAACAAAAACCGCTAAGAGAATTTTAATAACAAGATTTTACCCAGGATTATAAAAGGTCTTGATCTTTTCAAATTTAATTACAAAATTGACAATACTAAGCATATAATCATTGCTTACATACATACAACTAATAGGCAGGTATGTTTCTTTTCCTCGTTTTTTCTCATTTTGTGTGCGTCATAGGAGAAATCCGCGCATATCATTAGAAATGTGCTGTAGATGAACAGAATCCCATTATATTTCACATCGGCCCCAGGGGCTACGCTCTACCATGATGCTCTACACGTTTTCAAAGTTTCAATGTTAATCTTATGTTGTTATATTGTTAATCAATGTTGTTCTTAAGAAGGGTGATTGACTGAATCCTTAGACAATGCTGGTAAAACAGAAAAACAGATGTTCCAGTAAAAACTATTTTACAAGCGAATGGGTCCAAACAAGGCAAACTATCAACAGTGCCCCAAACCCCCCGCCCCACTCGTGTTCCTTCCTTGCTCCAGATCAACTGAATCTTTGGTTGAATTTCGATCAATGGACGATCTCTAGTAGTTTTTATTTTCCAAAAACATATTACAAAATATTAGGTACTGTATATAATTCATTGGAACTTCATTCCATCTTATCAAGCACTGATGGAAGTTGCAATGTTTGGAATTTAGAACGTTTTAATTAATAGGGAATTGCTGTACTGTATATAAACCATATAACTGTAACAAATTCAAGTTTTTCCTTGGATATTTTGCATTATGTTAGGATTTCTCCTGAATGTAAAATTCTGGCAGATTCGGTAACATTAACTGCGATATAGAAGAGGTAAATAAAAAAATAAAAACAATGATTACAAATAATTTAATCATTCATCGCATAACATAACGATATAAATACAAAATATCACGACGGATCAGCATATACCTTCTAATTTCATTGGATATTCATGTTACAGCTTTTGTTGTATTGACACAATTTACTGCCAATTTAATGAAGTCCTGCACTGGGTAGTTTAAATGGCGTAACATTTCATTACGCTTTACGATTCTACTATGACATTTTACATGTTTTCTAGTAAGAAATCAACGTAAGATGTATTCCCTCATATCTTATTATCTTGTATTGAGACTTCAGTTTATTTGCAAACGCACGCCCCCAATTCTTTACAAAACGTTATTTTACAAAAATAATTGAAAAATATTCTGTTCTTCGCAACATTTCAGCCAAAACAAGAATACAACGGTTAACTTCAAAAACCACCTTAGTGTTGTTATTTCCCATTGTGTCAACTAAGCGGTTTATTCATGGTGAATTCCGACTAGAACATTCCGAGAGGCTTGACTAACCAAGACCATAATCATTAGTATATCTAAATGTACCAATTGTAGTCTTGTGATGGTTGCCTTATCGTTTCCATCTCCAAGATTGCTCTTATGTCACCATCACCAACACTCCCGGACGTTAGGCTCATAATGTGTTACGACTGTGGATTAGGAGTATCAGTATCAAAGCGGTTACTCCACGACACGTAACTTACGTAACCATTTAATAAATTGGAACTGGTACACTTTAAATCTGTACTTAATTAATACGCTGAGTTTTTTTTTTGTTTTTTTTAAGTGTGTACTGATAACCACAATATTGGATTGTACAGGACTAATTGAGTTATATAGGACTAAATAAACATTTTTAGCAAAATCGAACGGCTGGATTCGAGCAACGCACGTAGGCCTACACTGTCACGATAAACAACGCTTTCCGTATTCATATATTTTAAGGGTTTCATTTTCTTAGATTTCCATTAGCACATACAGTATGGACCTTTCTGGGATGAAATTTTCTAATATACAAATGGATGTCATTTTACTAATGTGCTTTTATGGGATTAGTAATAGATTGAATATGGATTTGGAGAGTAAAGAGACTTAGTAAATCGCGTGGATATGAGCTGATTTAAGCACAGAGATGATTATTCACGGATAAGAGGAAGTGTTCACTAGCGAGTTCAACAATAGTTTCCAAGCAACTGTGTACACACTTGGCCCATTGTGCATTTACAGAATCTAAAAATATGGATGTTTACTCATATACATAAATTCTGACTCCACAAAACAAATTAAATTTTAATATCGCGACGGAAATATTTAGTACTGTCCTAACAAATCTTTGGTTAATTTTCAAATCCAAGGATTTTATATTTTATAGATATTTCAATGAATTTTTGATCAAACTTAATGTTTTTGCTAAAAAGCGTGATTTTGTTTAAAGTATATTTCATCGATACAAAATTCTTCGAAATTTTAAAATTCATTGATAATTGTTTACAATGGGTTTTGTATTCATCCCAATGGCTTTTCTATTGTTTTCAATAGATAACTTTTTTTAGCTCAATAGATGATTTCATTATTTTTCACGAAAATAAATTCATTATTTGACACATTTTTTCTAAAAAAATCTTGGTTGTACAGTAAGTAATTAAATCCAACCCTTCAATCTCTTTATTCCTTTAAACACTTTTATGGCTGGCGTTTGGAAACTAGACATGTACTGAACGACAACGACCAATAAAGAAGTTGGAACCAAAACAAAGGAGGACGATGACAGCGGTGGGTGAGCCGCAGGAAGTGATAACACTTATCACACTACAGGAGAGGGGAGGAGAACCAGTGAAGGGAGGGGGGTTGACATGGGCATGACATGACGGGTACCAGGAATCCTGTCGGGTACAAGTTAGGGGAGGCGTTGTCCTGTACCTGCGATAGGCAAAGTAGGCAGTGATAAGGAGTGCATATACAAGTTTGGAATTTTCAACAGACCAGATATGTGGTGATTAGAGTGGATCGGAACAGAAAAAACATTTGTTTGACTGAAGATAGCAGGTGGTAATCAGAAAGTGCTAAACGTGAGTGTTTCGTCCGAGGAGTACAGTACAACACAAGTTCCAAGTCATCAGATATTTTGATGGTTCTGGGCTGGCCGCGTTTCAGAGTTAGTTTTCTGATGTTTCGGAGATATGCAGCATTTCAATACACGTGATGTAGTTGTGCAGCATAGCGTTGAGTTAATGTCATACAAAAAATTTAATTTAACTAAAGTTTTATTAGAGTTACAAGTGCTTGTTATCGTTAGAATAATGTCAGTAGGACTAAAGAAGACCTATTTGAAATCAAAACGCTATGTGGAATTGCAGATGTATTTGGTATTTTACATTGAAAAATGTCCATAATTAAATTCTTAAATTTCTCGGAAATCAATCGGCGACCCACGGGTTGGGAATAATTAGCAAATTAGCACTATCAGCAAAAAATCCATTCCTTTCAGATTTTACAATATGGATCACTGAATAATTTTATTTACTTTTACATTGACAGAACTAATAATGGAGAAATAAGTATTATTCAATATCAGTGAAAGATTTCGATGTCAACCAATGCACCGCCGTATCAACATTATTAGCGCACGATCACAACAGCAGACCAAAATACACCGTAATATGGGGGCCTGCGGTCGACCTAATTCCCAAACTGCAACAAAAACTAGGCCCGAATGGAATGCGGAATGGAATAAAGAGCGGCGGCATGCCTGTGACCGTTGGCCCAGCGACCACAATGTCGCTGATCGCTGATCCGTGCTGAGCCTGGGACTCAGCAGTTCATCAGCAGCCTACTTTACTGGGTGGGATCAGCGATTTCGTTGAAACATTCGTTACTTTGCAGAATTTCAGGATGATTGCGGTTTTGCGAGAGTCTTGTGGACACTACTGGTGATTTCACATGTTTCATCACAGCTGGAGAGCTACGACTTGTAAGGTCTTGTATGTCCACTTCCAGCATGAAACCTTGATAAATAATACTGTTGATCTCTAATGATGAGAGAAATTGTTTTCAACGAGAAACATTCCTTTTGGTTTTGGCAATCTATAACAATTCAATGCATTTATACTATTTTTTCTTTCCTAAATTTCTTTTACTATCAGGGTACAATTAATTGTCCAAGCCATTCTAATATATTAAAAATTTAAAAATATAAAAAAAAAACTACTAACTGTGCAGCTGCCTTTTGTAACAACACTTTCCTACAGGCTGTTGAGCAAATAGATTTTAATAAATACTAGGTTACCAAGGCCGTGAAAATAATGTTATTTTCAAAAAGTTGCCACAGATCCACTTTTTACACCACCGAGAGCAATAATACGTGATTTCAGTGTGTGTATCATCTAAACGGCATTCTAAATATGCAAGTGTCTCAATATTCATTATATTTCAAATTAAATTTATCTTCGGGCAAATTGCAAAAGGAATTAACATTTTTCGTCACCCTCAAGAGGTAAAACGTTAGTAAAATTATAGAGAGGAAATAAGTCTCATCTCTGAGTTCTATTTAACGAATTTTTTCAATTCTCAGAATGCAGTTTGTTTGTCCCTGGCTAAATATCCAATTCCAAACTTCCTCTAGCAAACCTAATCATTACAAAAGTCTGAACTTAAAATTCGCATTTGTTGGAACTATACTAAAGAAAACATATATATTTTTTCTCTTTCAAAATTCTATATTTTTTGCTGATACTGTAATAATTTACCGTTGACATTTTCCTGCTCTTTTACGTAAGTCCATTGACGTAAAACATTTACTGCACGCATGCACAGAACTCGGCAATTCAAGAAAGAAAGTGGGTATTTGTAGCGGTGACCTTTGTCAATGCTATATGTGCAGCCATAACTGCCGGTGCGAAACTCAGCCAAGACTACAAGAGGACAGACTAATGTCCATGTCCAGTTTGCGACACACACGCTGTGGACATAGAGGTGAGCGTTGACGACAGTTTCTGCGAGGATAAAACAACAGAGGAGCGTCCTTTTCGTATTTGTCAATCAAACAATTAATGCATAATTTAGGTGTTTTTACAAGATAGGTACTTACTGCAAGTCCTTCGAATCATTTGATAATGATAACTTGGCGATTAAAGAAACAAACGTCTTGTGGGTTTTTGTTTAGGACAGTTAGAGTACCACATTTTCCGAGCTTAGACAGTTAGTTCAATGTACTCGTGTCATCTACATAGTACAATTAACATTATAATTATTTTATATTACAATTCTAAATTAAGGTTAAAAGTTTAAAACTGTTACTCGCACGGAAGCAAACCTTAAAAACTATACCAATCAAACACGCCCCATTAAATTTTAATAATGTAAAATAGTCTTACACAATAAAGAATTATTCACAATTTACCAGAAGTTATGCATTAAATTTATTAAGTACTAGCTGTGTACCCGTTCTTCGCACGGGGTGTGTGTACAGTTTATTAAACGAATGATATTAATGATTTCACAGATTCAATATATAACCTTCAGTTGGTTCATTCTAACGAATCTAGATATCAAGTTTTATGCTTAATAACTACCAGTTACATTTGTCAAAATCTTGTCAAATCCATTTCTCATTTAGTCTAGAAGTTATTTCTATTAATGATTTTGTTGCAGTTTGATTAAACATTTATATTCGTATGGTTATTTTACTTAATAGTTCTATGAGTATAAACTCATAGACGATTTAAGAAAACTCAGACTTGTAAAAAATATTATAGATTCTTTTGAAATCTAATATTGAATCCTTGAATGGGTGCGACGATAGCTATATGCCAATTCCAATGTATTCCACCCCTGCATCTTGTTCTACCCATGGAAAGCAGTGGCGGCTCGCCCATAAGGACTCCCGGACGCCGCCCCTCCTAAGGAATTGATTAAAAATCAAAATAAATAAACTAACAAAAATATTATTATGAGAATATTTAACATAATGACAATTGTATTAGTATTGGTCATGAGTTGAAGATAGAAACAGATCGTACCAAAATAAATCTAAAATCGATGACGATTGTGTCTCTAATTCTATCGCGGCCGGCTCGGGCCGGAGCGACGGACGCCGGCCACGGCGTCCTAGCGCTCTTGTAAAATCAAATGGAGACGCGCATACGCGCAGCTCACTCTCACAGGCACACCCCAACGGCTGCTAATGCAACGCTCTGCCCGGCGCCCTAGGCTGCGCGCGCCACTGCTCCAGCCACTGCTACCAACCGAGCAGTGCCAAAACTGTGACTGTCAGTTCCCTCGCAGTAGTGTCAAATTGTTGGTGCTGGCCCAGTTCAAGGTCACCTGAGGGATGACGTCATCGAGGTCAATGACCTCACCGATGACGTCATCGATGACGTCATCGATTGCGTCATCGATGACGTCATCACTAATGACGTCATTTCTATGACGTCACACCCATGACGTCACAGAAATGACGTGCTGATGACGTCATCACCCCTTACGTCATCAAAATGACGTCACCGACGCCACTGAGGTCAAGGTCACGCCGAAACTTAAAATTTTTTGGCACTTTTGCCGTTTCTCGCACTACGCTCCGAGTTTCAGTCAGAGTCCCCGTGACCTTGACCACTTGGAGCGAATTTTCGACGAGAAACGGCAAAAGTGCCAAGTTAAACTCGAGTTTCTGACATGACTCTGCCTAAATGGGCAATCGGTTATCCCTCAGGTGACCTTGAACCAGCACAACACCAACAATTTGATATTACTGTGACCTTGAAAACCTAACAACGGAGCGCCGACACCGATGCGCACCCCACGACAGCCACCGAGTGACTGACTGTCAGGCTCTGTGTACGCTAGGTATATTGGCTTGAGAGACTAAGACTCTAAACTGTCAGGAATGGGAGTAACTAACTGAATTTTGCAAGGAAAAGTCATTTCATCCAATATATTAAACAAATCTTCATCAGTAAAACTGACATTAGTCTGTTTGGTATAAAACTTAGGGTGTCCGCGCAACAGTTTGCGCCACTTAGCTAAAGTTGAAACTCTCTTAACTTTGAGTGGTGGACAGTGAGCAACTAATAAAGTCTTAACACGGCTAAGTTTCTTACCTAAAGTGTCCTGCGACATGGCTTCACCTCACAAAAGTTCGCACAATACTGAGAGACTGCTTGTAGCGCATGAGTCAAGGGAAAAGAGGTGGGGGAAACAGCAGGAGTGGGGGAAGGTCACAGTGGTGGGGGAAGGTGAGGTGGTACGCTGGAGTATCGCATCACTTCACCATGAGCTGTCCTACAGTCAACACACTGTTCTCTTGGCCCGAGTTGGCACTAGAAGAAACATTTCTGTACAGCTTAGGCTGTGAGAGCCGAGGAAGCAAAGTCAAAGTGGAAATTGTGTTAAACTCCAAGATGAAGAGTCTCCTAAATAAACTAATTGTATCCCTGCAATCTCCTATAACTTTAGACGAAATACCACTTTATTAAGCGACACCTTATACTTTGGCAAAACGAAGCGGAAATGGAAAAGATTACAGTAAAATTAATCTAACTTAAAACTTGGACTGGACACTCATGGCGATACCACGTGGCGTGCAAACGCCACCCTAAACATTACAAGTTAGGTTATTGAGCACCTCTGGTACGATAACCGATGTGTTAGAGTTAAAGTGTGATGACCTTGAGTCAAAACACTGAAATACTACAAGTCGATATCGTCCCAGAGTTAAAGTGTAGTGACCTACATTCAGAACTTGTAAAATTACTTACATATAGAGAGCTAGAGAACAGCGAGACGCACCGCATGGAAGCCGGAGACATACTGGCGAAGCGGTGTTGTGTAGCCTAGGGACCCAGTTGTGGTGGGGGTATAGCCAACACTTAGAGTACAAGTGTTGTGGGTGACCTTGACCCACATAACATACCTCACCCCCCCCCCCCCCCCCCGACAAAAGTGCCCCCCCCCCCCCCCCGATAAAAGTGCGAGCCCCCCCCCCCCCCCCCGACAAAAAGTGCGACCCCCCCCCCCCCCGACAAAAAGTGCGACCCCCCCCCCCCCCCGACAAAAAGTGCGACCCCCCCCCCCCCCCGACAAAAAGTGCCCCCCCCCCCCACCCCCACCCCCACCCCCACCCCCACCCCCACCCCCCACCCCCACCCCCACCCCTGATATCCTGGGCGTGGCAGCCCCGGTGGGGATATAAGGGGGCCCAGCCAGAGCCGGCTCGCAGTCCGCTCCCGCGCGTTGAACGTGAACGATCGGGACGGGACCGCCATAGGCATCACTAAACATTGAATGGCGCCTTCAGTGTTTAGCGAAGTCTACTCTAACTTTAAGACTTGTATTAGTTGTAAGATATTGCGCTTGCGTTTGGGTATTGCGAATTGTTTTATATGAGAGTGTTTTACTTGTACCTTATGTCTCCTGTGTGTCTTTTATCCTTTGTGTCTTGTTTTGTTATATGTGTTTAACATGTATGTGCTTGTTCCAGCATTGACTACGTTGAGCTCAATTGTGTGTTGTAAGTGTGTTATATTTTTCTAAAGTGTATACGCTTGTTTTAGCAATCCCCCCTTGAGCTTTTGCAATGCTCAAAGTAATTGTAAAGTCAGGGAACGGGAGTAGGGCCCCCGTGTAAAAGCACTTTATACCAACGTTAGCATGAGTCCTCTCAGGCATGCAATATTGCGGCTGGTTTGGGACTCGGTCCGTTTGTATGCTGACATGCAGACCACAGCTGTGGCCAATTTGCGGTGGCCTCTGCACTCGGACCGAGGGCGTAAGCCACTAGGGCTGTCTCAACCTCTTGTTTCCCTTCTGGAAACTCAAAATTATGTAAATGAATCTTTGTTAGCTATTTGTGTTTTTAGTCCCCAAGGCCCCCGAACATTCGTGGTTCGCCATGGATGTACGGGGGCCGAAATTTTTTTAATGTCCGTGTGGCCTTGACCCACAAAGATTTATAAAAATTTACTGCATTGATAAAGTTAAATAGTAAAGGTAGGGTACGGGAGTAGACCCCCGTGTAAAACAATTTTAAACCAATTTTAGCATGGGTCCTCTCAGGCATGCAATATTGCGGCTGGGTTTGGGACTCGGTCCGTTTGTATGCTGACATGCAGACCACAGCTGTGGCCAATTTGCGGTGGCCCCTGCACTCGGACCGAGGGCGTAAGCCACTAGGGCTGTCCTCAACCTCTCTCAAAATTAAGTAAATGTTTTGTTAGCTATTGAAAAGACAATGCAGTAAATGTTTACAAGTCTTGCGTGGCGAAGGGAACACGACATTGGATGTTGCCTTGTTGTCATAGTTGGGTCTCTTTGGAGGCTACAGCGATGACAACCCAAGTGCCCCACACCCCCATCGGGGGGTGTGGGGCTTAATTTTTTAAAGTTTTACCGTGACCTTGACCTAAATATATAAAAGTTTTCAAAATTCTTTAACAGTCAGGTCTTATTAACAAGGTAAATATATTAAGCTCTTTTAAAAAAAAATGTACAAGTCAAGTAACACACAAGGTTTGACTCGTCTATAAGTGTGTCTTTTTTGGAGGCTTCCAGCGATGTTAACATAAACGCCTTAAGTGAGGCTTATTGTTTTAAATTTACCACCCCCCCCCCCCCCCCCGACAAAAAGTGCGAACCCCCCCCCCCCCCCCCGCAAAAAGTGCGACACCCCCCCCCCCCCCCCCGCAAAAAGTGCGAACCCCCCCCCCCCCGCAAAAAGTGCGAACCCCCCCCCCCCCCCCACCCCCCACCCCCACCCCCACCCCCCACCCCCACCCCCCACCCCCACCCCTAATATCCTGGGCGTGGCAGCCCCGGTGGGGATATAAGGCGGCCGGGCTGCACGCACTTCTCATTCCGGTCCAAGCTCCCATACGGACAGGTACTCTCTCTCGCTCTTGAGACTTTTGTTTTACACGTTCACTTCTTTTCATTTATTACAATGGGTAAAATGGGTCTGAAGCTAAAAAACTACCCATCAACTTCAACCTCGACCGACGCGTCTCGACCCTCATCATCCTCGACTTCGATCCTGGAATACCTGATGACTGCGAACATCCTGAGCTGCCTGACGATGCCGCCACCGCCGCCGCCGCCACCACAGCCCGCCTCAATGCCCAGCCTGTCGCCATTGCCGGCGACAGTGGAAGAGGCTGGTGCACAGCCATCGTCAGGAGAACTCGTCAAGTCGTCAGGCCGAGTCCCGGTAGCCTCTCCAGCACTCTCGCTGCTATCGGACTCAGGATCGGAGTCTGCGGCTTTTGAAGAGACGTCTAGGTCGAGGATCACCCCATACAGCAGAACCCGGAAAATCCTCTCATACACTACATCCCAATGTCCTTCACCTATATCCCCCATGCCACCTACACCAACCAAACCACCCCGTAAATCAATCTTCTCCCCCGAACTTCCCTCAATCGACCTAACCCGTTCACCTACCCCACCCAAAATTGTCTGCAGCCTACCTTTTGACCTACTTAAACCTTCACCTCCCACCCCCATTCCTTCTAGCCAGCCTAAACCTGACAAGCTCCAAAACACTCCAGTAAAGCGTCCAACACAAAAACGTAAGCGTGTTAAACTCCCTGCTGGCAAGGGTAATAAATGCGATTACGTTTGGATGTCAAAAGACTTTGGATTCTTTGCTGTCAGAAGTTTGCTGTTTTAGATAAAGACCGTTGCCAAACGCACTTGAACAAAAACATCAATCTTCCGAGAGTAAGACCCTACAGTCTTAACAACATTAGGTCTAAAACATCCCAACCCAGACATCCCCACAGTCCGCAACCGCTTGATATTAGAAGACTTAAAATGGATGAAAAATATTATTTTATTGCTCAAATTTATGGAGCTTTTGATGCCAAAGTAGAAATCATTGTAAAAGGTGATGGCAGCCTTCATACAATGAAAGTACCCGTTCGGATGGTACAAAGACAATTTTTCATCCATAAAAAAGGCTATCTAATACGAAGGGAAGGATGCCAATCTGTGTGGGAAATGGATTAGGATGTAGGCCTACCAAAATAAATTCTAAATTGTTAGGTTGTGTTGGACAATATTTAAAAGTCTTTTTCCAAATTATTTTTTCCAAATTTAGTCTTAACTCTCTTAAAGTAAGGGAGAGGGGTATTATACAAGTCAACTAATAAAAAAAAATACTTGACTTGTATAATACTTTAACCTGGCGGTGATGTAAAGTCACTGGGACAATCTCAAACCGTGTCCTTGAGGGTGAAGACTAAGTTACAAATAAATCATTAACAAATAAAAACTTACCTCCAAACACTTGTAGCTTGCTACAAGTGTTTGGAGGTAAAAATTTTTCAAAGTTTGAATGACCTTGACCCATATAAATTACTTACAACTAATGTTGTGTATCACGTGATACCCCCCACTCTAACGCTCTTACTAAGCTTGTATGAGCCGTTCATTTGCTTCAGTCAGTTTCTGTGCTCCGTGTAAACATGTCACGGTACAATTACAAAGGTGGTGACTTCTTGATAGATCAACACAATGCTTGGGAAGTACTAAACCAGCATAGAATGGAAGTTGAGTATTGTATAAGACAAGACGGGTCTACATTTTATCTATGTATTATAAACAACCAAACTCATAAGTATGAACACTGGACAAAAATTAACTATAACAACATAGATGAGCTGTTTGCTTGGGTGTTTGAGGTGTGTAAAGTTATTGAAGAAAACCAAAATAATGGGTGTGCTAAAGGTATGTAAAACTGATGACCGGGAAGACTAAGCAAAATTTCTTTTAACCCCCCCCCCCCCCCCCCCCCCCCCCAGTGTTATCCCCACCACTAAAAATGGGTATATATAGGAGTGGTGATCAACCGTCCTCTCATTCTGCTTTACACCGTTAAGCTGAACACCACCATGTCTGCTATGAACGTCCCAGCCTCTACCTCTGGCCCGGTCGCCTCCAACTCCAGCCCGAGCATTGGACCAATCCGATCGGGGCCTTCGTCAAGAAGTCGTGTCCGATTCTCCGGCTTTGGTCCTGTGAGGAAGGAGTTGCGGAGCAGCGGGGCGTCTCAACCAACCACGATGGATGCAGCAACTCAGACTCCACCAAACATCATCGAGTGGTACGACGAAGTGATAGAGCAAAGGGACAGAATGCTAGAGAATACTCGCAGGGAGCTACTTTATGTTAGGAGTAAATGGGAAAAACTGATTAAGAAGTGTGAAAGCCTGTTGGACAGTGATGATAGTGAGGATGAGAGTGGATAGGTGTGTGGGTAAAGACTTGGACTGGGACTTGTGTGTATGTATGAATGTGTGCGTGAATGTGAAATACAGAGCGGGGGATAGATCACTCTGTGGCAATGGACTAACATGCCACTTAATGATCTATCCCCCGTTCTGGTAATGTTTTTGGATGGCCTTGACCCACTTTACCAAGGCTAGCTAGTACCCCCACCACTGATAAGTGTATATATACGGGTATTGATGTGCAGTTTGGTTATTCTGCTTTGTATCGCTTAGCTGAATACCTCACTTCAACATGGCTTCCAACTGCAAAACCTCTCAGGCTTCCTCTTCTTCTTCAAGAAAGCGTGCTGCCAACGTCCTGCCTGCTACTCGTGGACCTGCTCGACCATTCCACAGCATAACTGTTGCTCGGGCAAACGCCTGCAAAGCTCCAATGCTACGGACCTTGCTGGAGGTGAGCCAAGACGGGCAAGGCTTGCTCAGTCCTGGTCAACGGCAGGAGCAAGAAAGGCGTATGGCTTACTACAGGCTGCAGGGTGTAGTTCCCAGCTTGAAGTTAGGCGATCCGAGAGTAGCAAGCATCAACGAGGCAGCGGACTACATATCACACCTTCACAGTGTTTTAGAAGTAAAGGACCAACAAATTGAAAACTTAAAAGAACAATTGAAACAATTTAACTTTAATCCTGTGGAGTTTGTGGAAGCAGTGATGAGTGATAGTGATGATGAAGGAACTGAATATATATTGGGTATGTAATGAAAGACTTGGACAGGGACATGTGTGTGTGTGTGTGTGTGTGTAGAATACAGAGCGGGGGATAGACTACTTTGCGGCAATGGACTAGCATGCTGCTTAGTGGTCTATCCCCCGCTCAAAGGGTAGCATTGGATGACCTTGACCCACTTTACAGCAAGGACAACCGGTTAACTGGTATAAAAGAGGGGGGTCTGTACATCCCGACTTCATTCTGCTTTGAACCTTCCAGTGGAACGCTAGAAAATGAGTGGATCACTGATCATTGGTAAGGAGTGGGAGTATGTAACCATAAACTATTTAAACTGTAAAGGGATGTTGAAGAAGGTGTATGATAACGTTAAAAGAATGGTTGTTGAAGAAGGTAGGGTAGTGATTGTAGCGTGGAAGAAGAAGCAGTATACAGGACAACAAGTGAGAGCAAGTGACTTTGGGGGGAATAGTGTGTTTCAAATTGGACGAGCGAACTTGGTTAATTTGGACATTGTGTTTTGGGACTTGGAAAGGTTAATTGAAAATAGTGGCAAACATGGGGAACTCTTAATTGGCAGGGAGGACAGAGTATATGAGTAAGTGTAAAAGACTGGGGGCTTATGTGTGTGTGTGTGTGTGTGTGTAAAGACTAGGACTTGTGTGGAATACAGAGCGGGGGATAGATCACTTTGCGGCAATGGACTAGCATGCTGCTTAGTGGTCTATCCCCCGCTCAAAGGGTATTATTGGATGGCCTTGACCCATATAAAGGTAGAGGGGGAATGGGTAATAGGAGGGGGAAATTGGTATATATGTAGGACTGATGAATAAAGCATTTAGTCAAGCATTTGTCTAGACACTATCAACAACAATGGAGAGCTTCAGTGTTGAGTTCATCCTCTTGGAAGAAGACATCAACGAAGTGGTGGAACTTATAGAGGAGAAGACCAGCCAGGGCACATTGGAACTTGTGAATTGCGAACCGTTGGACAATGCCGCAATCGATAAGATTGCATATTTCATGATGCATTTGTATAACGAACAAACAACCAATATGGAGTTTGTGCAGTACCTTTATCAAAACCAAGTAAATGTGCGAGTGACAATTACTTGGTGGCAGTAATAATAAAGTGTAACATATGGATGTGGACTTGGATGTGGACTTGGACTTGAGTGTGGTCTGCGGAATAGAGCGGGGGATAGATCACTTTGCGGCAATGGACTAGCATGCTGCTTAGTGGTCTATCCCCCGCTCAAAGGGTATCTTTACGTGACCTTGACCCACATAAAATGTATAGTTGGTGGGGGTATAAAAAGGGCAAACCAATTGGATAGATACACCACTTTCATACCATGGCTCCACTTGACAACACCGTGTTCCATCGCAACAGAATTGTCTCTATTCTGGAGGTTATACCTCTAGAAATTATAGAAGTAGAGGACCAACTACCTGCGGTTGATCAAGAAGAGGAGGAGGAAGAGATAATGGATATTGAAACGGACTCTGACGAAGCTGGTTCAACGGACAATGAGGTGGACTTGCATGCCTACGAAACATTAGAGTCGTCATCTGAGTCGGAAATGGAATTCCAATTGGAAATCGAAGAAGAAGAAGAACAAGAACAAGACACTCCCCATCGTCCAATGGATAGGATGTTAGTTGCCAGAAGAATTATGTATTGTCATCGCTACCTATTCCGTGATGAGGATGATTCCGACTCTGATGGTGATGTTTCACCCTTGTAAAAAGTTTAAACAAAAAGTTAAAAAAGAATGTGAGCGGGGGATAGAGCACTTTGTAGTAAATGATGCTGCTTAGTGCTCTATCCCCCGCTCAAAATAATAATTCCAAATGACCTTGACCTACATAAACTTGCTCAAACAGACATCTTTGAAAAAACTTGTACAAATTATTGAATCTAGACCAAATATCATCAATTTATCAAGCCTACTGATAAATGTATTACAAACGGTTGTGTAAAGGATAAATTTAGCACATAAGTGATAACCTGTTTCCATATGACGTCACTTTCCCCACCTATCTGCCTCGGATATAAAGGGTCCCGGTGGAGTGCGCTGCTCATTATTGCGTGGACATTCACAGAGTGTGCATTCAAAGCCAAACTGTTTGAAATGGCTCTTTGCGACATTTGTGGGGAAATCTTTCAAGACGAAGATCTTTTCACCATACACAGAGAATTACATGAAGACGAAGATAGAAAAGAAGATATTACCATGGATGAAATAGACTTAGACTCAATTGACCGGTTTTTGGAAGAGCACCAGAAGCAGATGGACTACTACGACAGCTATCTACAGCAAATGCAAAGAAGAAGACCTAGTGTGATTCAATTTGCTGGTGCTGGACCATCTACTGCTACAAGACCTATTGAAGAAGAGGACACCGAAGAAGAGGACACCGAAGAAGAGGATATGGAAGAAGAAGAACTGGAAGATGTAAGACAACTGCGCACCACAGCCTTGCCAGGACGAGTTGTAACACATTTCAAAATTAATAACGTTCAATTGGAATTGGAAACATTCATAACCCAGGCTAAGGAACTTGTTGGTCAAACGTTGAGGGAAGAATTACAAAGGCTAAATTTTATTAAATTTGGAATGGTGTTAGAGGCTATGTTTAACAATACTGATGGTGAAACAGCATTGAGAGCGTTCATTACCAAAAACCGAACCCTTACCTTCACCTCCAACATCGATGATATTATTGAAGAATGCTTGGAAGAACTTATAACAAAACTTCAAGAACATGAAGGAAGAGGATCTGGATGGACTTTGTCATCAATCGAAGGTATGGATGTAAGGGTTCACAAGCATGGATATGGTTTAAGGGGTAGTAGTTTTATCCCTTTACCAAAGAAAATCCAAAACACTAAATCGTGTAGGAATGTGCAAAATGAAGGTAATGAATGTTTTAAGTATGCAATGTTAACCAAGTATGTTAAAGATCATCCTGAAAGAGTTGGTAGAGAATATTACGAAAATGAACACCGCTACAACTTTCAAGGCCTCACCTACCCAGTTACATTGAAAGACATAGACAAATTTGAAAAGAAAAATCCTGGCGTTTCAGTGAATGTTTTTGGTCTGGATGATTCAAACAACGTTTATCCTTTGCGGGTAGTAAAGGTTGAGCAAAGAAACCACACGGACTTGCTATTGATAACTAAGGGTGAAATTTCCCATTATGTATGGATAAAGGACTTTGAAGCCTTAGTTGTAAAACAATTGACCAAAAGAGTAAATAGGATTACAGTTTGCAAGAGATGTTTCTGCTTTTCTTGGAAAGATTCAAGACGTGGAGGATTGGACTGGTTATTGGAACATAAAAGACTTTGCAACGAGAACTATGAAGTGAAGATTAGTCTGCCACCACCATCTCGAGCGTGTATCCAATTTAACAAGACAGTTCACCAATACCGAATTCCAATAGTGGTCTATGCAGATTTTGAATCAACGTTAGTACCACAGGAACTGCCGGACGGCGAAGTGACTAGAAGAACAAAATATCAGTTGCATCAGCCCAACAGTTTTTGTTTACTAGTTAAATCAACCTTGTCTAAAAACCAATTGCAAGACTATGGTTTAACATCCACTCCAATACTCTACCGTGGTGAAGAAGCCGCTAAGTATTTTGTAGACCAACTGTACGATATTGCTGGAAAGGTTCAACGCTTGTTCGGTAATATTGTACCTATGGAACCTTTAAACCAAAATCAACAAGAAGAATACAACTTAGCGACAAGATGCTATTTATGCAAGAAGATGTTCAGTGAAGAAAATCCAAAAGTAAGAGATCACGATCACCTGACAGGGTTATACAGAGGAGCTGCTTGTAATTCATGCAATATAAATTACAAACTGCCAAACTTTATTCCTGTCGTTTTACACAATCTTAGCGGCTACGACTCCCACTTTATTATCCCGGAGTTAGGAAGAGATGACGGTAAAATTGATGTTCTTGCTACAACATTGGAAAAGTACATCAGCTTTTCAAAAACAGTAGGTAAAATTAAACTTCGCTTCGTAGACTCTTACAGATTTATGGCATCTAGTTTAGCCAAATTGTCAGAGAACCTAAGAAGAGAAGACCTAAAAGAAACCAGAAAAATTGTACCTGAAGATAAATTAGACCTAGTATTACGGAAAGGAGTGTTCCCCTACGATTACATAACTTCTACAGAAAAATTTGAAGAAACCAGTCTACCGCCGATTGAAGCCTTCAACAGCAAATTAAACGAAAGTGAAATCTCCGTTGAAGACTACAATCATGCATGTAATGTTTGGAACCAACTAAACATTCAAACCTTAGGGGAATATTCTGACTTTTATATAAAATTGGACGTAACTCTGCTGTGCGATGTGATGGAAGAATTCAGAAACACCTGCTTCTCCGCCTATGGACTGGACCCTCTACACTCGTACACATCTCCAGGATTAGCATGGCAAGCTATGCTAAAGTCAACCAACTGTCGACTGGAACTTCTAACGGATATTGATATGGTGCTCATGATGGAATCTGGTGTACGGGGCGGTTTGACACAAGCTGTAACACGTCATGTCAAAGCCAACAACAAGTACATCCCCGGCTTCGACGAGCAACAACCATCGGTCTACCTTGGCTATTTTGATGCAAACAACCTTTATGGTTGGGCAATGTCAAATCCGCTTCCCTACGCTGACTTCAAGTGGATCGACCCGGCCACCATCGGAGACATCTCACAGATTCCAAAGGATGGTCCAAAAGGCTATATTTTGGACTGTGATTTTGAATACCCGGAGCACCTTCATGACCATCACTACGACTTGCCTCTCCTAGCCAAGACTGAAGTTTCACCGACAGGAAGATGGCCAAAATTGATGATGACCTTGGAGAATAAGGATCGCTATGTGGCTCACTACTGGGTAGTTCAACAGGCTCTTGAATTGGGTCTACGTATAGTGAGAATTCATAGAGCAATTGAATTCACCCAGTCTTGTTGGTTGAAACCATATATTGATTCCAACACTGCAAGAAGAGCTGCAGCGACAACAGCATTTGAAAAGGACTTCTATAAATTAATGAACAATGCCATCTTTGGGAAGACCTTGGAGAACAAAAGAAAACACAAAAATGTAAAATTAGTGAGTGATCCTAGGAAATTGGAAAAATTAGTGCAAAAACCAAATTTCGGAACATCCATGATTATAAACGAAAATCTAGTCGCTGTCAGTATGAAGAAAACAACAATAGTCATGGACCGTCCGTTATACATAGGTATGTCGATTTTGGATATAAGTAAAACCCTGATGTATGATTTCCATTATAACAAAATGGTTAAACATTACGGAAGGGAAAACATTGGAGTCGCATACATGGATACGGACGCGTTTATCTACTGGATAAAGACTTTGGACATGTATGAAGACCTAAGGACTTTTCCATACAAAGAAGATTTCGATTTTTCTGACTATCCGAAAAACCATCCAAATTTTAATAAAAAATATAAAAAAGTAATTGGAAAATTCAAAGATGAAGCAAATGGAATGCTTTTAGAAGAAATAGTGGCGCTGATGGCGAAATTGTATTCATTTAAGATGTACCACGAGAACAACACACCGACAGTGAAGAAAGCAAAAGGGGTGAAGACATCTTATTTGAAAAAACACGTGACATTTGACCACTACAAGACTTGTTTGTTTGAAGATACTACGATATCAGCAACATTCAACAATATCCGAAGCTTTAAGCATCAAGTCTACAGTGTCACCGAAATTAAAAAAGCGTTGTCAGCTCGGGATGATAAAAGATACATTATGCCCGACAAAATCCACACTCTTCCTTTTGGCCACTACTCTCTAAACCCTATCAACTAGTAACCTATTCTTCGTCCTTCTACAACTACGACCTTATTCCTTTCTCCTTTCGTAAAAAAAAAATGGGGAACACGGCAAGTCCAACGCCGTGTTCCCCATTTTTTTACACAAGTTTGGATGACCTTGACCCATATAAATGATGTGAATATTTAAAACAACATTCATTGTGATTATACATGTGATACAACAAACATTGAAACCTGCAATATGAAGGACTTGAAGCAACAAATTGTCAACGAACTTCATAAACCTGCAAGAAGAAAGTTTCCACGAAGAAATACGGTGATAAAAGGAATTAATGATTTATATCAAGCGGATTTAATCGAAATGATTCCTTATAGCAAACAAAATAAAGGATATAAATACATATTGACTGTTATTAACTGTTTTTCAAAAATGGCAGATGCTTTACCACTAAAAGATAAAAGTGGCAAAAGTGTTACAAAAGCAATGGAAACAGCTATACAAAGAGACAAACATACTATTAAACATTTACAAACAGATGATGGAAAAGAATATTTTAATAAGGAATTTGCAAATTTAATGAAAAAACACAATATAAACCATTATTCAACCAATTCAGAAGTAAAAGCCTCAATAATCGAAAGATTCAACAGAACTTTAAAAAGTGCAATGTATAAAATGTTTTCCAACAGAGGATCGCACATATGGATTGATATGTTACCAAAACTTATAAACGATTACAATAACAAATTTCATAGGACTATCGGGATGAAACCAAACCAAGTAACTAGTAAAAATGAAAACCTTGTATTAAAACGTATAAAAACGAATACTAAACCAAAAGTTGAAAAACTAAAGCCTAAAAAATTTAATGTGGGTGATAAAGTGCGAATAAGTAAATATAAAGGTGTATTCAGTAAAAGATACCTGCCAAATTGGACCAATGAGGTTTTTACTGTATTCAAAGTACAACCTACAGTACCTGAGACATATATTTTAAAAGATAATAAAGGACAATTGCTTGAAGGAGGGTTTTATGGACATGAAATGTTAAAATCAACAGTAGGCGATGTATATTTAGTTGAAAAGGTGTTGCAACGGAAAAAAGATAAGGTCAAAGTACGATGGTTAGGATTTAATAAGACGGAAGATTCTTGGATACCTAAAAAGGATTTGATATAACGATAGAGAATCATTTTAGGTTGAACCATTACAAAGGATGGAGATAGTACCACAAAAAGAGAGTTTTACTATTAATAATATAGATGAACTCACAGTGGATAATTCAGAATTCAATAGTGGGAAGCATGGCAATTTGTTACCAAACACCGTTCGTTGTCTGGTTACCGGACCTTCCAACTGTGGAAAAACTAATGTAGTATTCAATTTGATTACAAACCCTAAAGGATTACGATTTAACAATCTATATGTATTTTCAAAATCACTACAACAACCAAAGTATCAATTATTGGAAAAAATACTGACTAATGTGCCTGAAGTTAAATATTTAAAGTTTAATGCAAGCGAGAGTGTCATGCAGCCACAAGAAGCTAAACCATTCTCCGTGTTTATATTCGACGATGTATCTTGTGAAAACCAAAACACAATAAGGAATTACTTCGCTATGGGTCGACATAACAACATAGATAGCATTTATATTGGCCAAACTTACAGCAAAATACCTAAACAACTCATTAGAGACAATGCAAACATGTTAATTGTATTTAAACAGGACGAAACCAACCTAAAACATATATATTTTGATCATGTAAATGCGGATATGACATTTGAACGATTTAAAGAGTTGTGTGGAAAGGCTTGGGCTGAAAAGTATGGGTTCCTAACAATTATGAAGGAACAACCGCTAAACAATGGTCGATACAGGATAGGATTTGATAAATTTATATTAATACATTAAACGTGGTATAACACATTCATTGTTGTACAACACGTCTTGCTACAAACATGGTTAACCAAGAAAAATTAGTAAAAGAAATAAAATCACTTAGTGATTCTATTCGGGCTAAAAACAGAGCATTGAAACTAGGTATTAGCGAGAGGGAGAAATTCCTTGAATCTACTTTTAAACCTATTACTGAACCCTTGAAACAATTAAACAAAAAATTTGCTAAACCTGTATTGGAAGGAGATGCGATTGCACCTATTACAAAGTTTGAAAGAGAAAATGTAAAATCAGAAGATTTTAGCGATGAAGACCCGGAATCCTCTACATATAGTGGTTTTACCGGTGGAGAACCCGAAAGAGAGCTAGAATCACCAGACTATAGTGGAATAAGAGAATTATATGAAGTAAAAGCCAAAAGAGGACATGAAGTTGTATCAACTGCTAGTGAAGAGGAAAAAGAAGAAGCAAGGGAAGGTCCGTCAAACATAAGCTTGTTGGGTGAAAACATTCATAACAAAGGACCTTTAGGAAGGAAATACATGATAAAAATGTTAGCTGGAACAAACCCTAATAAAAACTACCATAGTTATGGAGTAAGATTAACAGAAGAGGGTTTAATGGTTGGTAATAGCCCGGTAAACATTGATGAACATGATAATATTATTGTTGGTGATCAAAAATATAAGGGCACAAGAGGATTATTTGAATTATTATTTGAAAATAAGCCTTTAGAATTGTTAGTTAAAGAAAAAGACATGGAAGCATATAAAAAGATTTTGGAACAAACTAATGCATACAGGAGGAAGTATTCAGCTGACCAACCTGTTTTTAGATCAAAGTCTTTAAAATATAGAGAATTTGTATCCAAGTTAATACCAACAACGAGAAGACAACCAATGCCAATAATACCAAGAAAACCTGTAAAACGAAGGTTTGTGTCATCCACTTTGGATATAAGTGCTACAGAACCAAGAAAAAGAAACAAGTCTGTTACAGGTACAGGTTTAATGAAGAAACTGTATAACACAAATGTGATTTATTACAATAATATCAATAAATTGGTTGATAGAATGAAACTAATACATGAAGCTAAAGAAGCGGGTCATACTGGATTGGAAAACGAATGGGTGGCTTTAGTGGATGAACTCCGAAACCGTGGGGTAATCTCATAAAAATGCGTTACTCCCTAGAATACTATTCAGTTGCACTATGAGTGTCGACAAGTTCGGACGTTACTCCTCGGATGGGTTATATTATGCCAATAGTTTAAAAAGAAGTGCTGGTTTACCACAAACACCTGATGGAGATTATGATATGAGTAATAAAAGGTTAAAAAACATAAAAGATCCTACGGATGAAAACGATGCAATAAATCTAAAAATATTAAAGGAAAAGATATCGCCAACATTAAAACTACAAAATAACACATATGACGCAGAAGATCATAGAATTATCAACGTTGGTAAACCAAATCAAAACGGTGATGCGATAAACAAAGGTTATTTGTCATCTGAATTAAAAAATACGTTAAAATTCAATGGGAAAACGTATAGTGCCAACAATAAACGTATATCCAACGTAGATGACCCTAAAGATGCAAAAGACAGCGTAAATAGACGCTATTTACATTCTTTGATACCTGAAAAGACAAAAGATGGATTTTCTTTTTATAAATTTGTTATTAACGATATAGGTTATCCAAAAAATGAAAATGATGCTGTAAATCTCAAATATATAAAAGATCATTGTGTCATACGTGATGTGGGAGTTATCGATTGTCTTGGCAATTGTTTGGCGAATGTAAAAGATGGTTCAGCACCATCTGATGGTGCAACAGTGGGTCAAATGAAAGAGACTTTAAAACAAGAAACAACTGGATTTGCAAAACGAGATGAAGTATTATTAAAGCAAGGGGATGACTTTATTCAAGGTAATGAAAAATTTCGTTTATTGACATACAAAAACGCTTATTGGGATTGCAGGCATGGAAGGTTATCAAATGTGTCATGGGGTCATGCTGATAGAGACGCGGCTGCCTTAGGACAAACAGTACATCTAGATCCAAATAATTACTATGCGTTTTTTATATGTAGTAATAAAAAATTAAAAAACATGGCGCAAGGAAGAGAAGCAAATGATGCTGCAACTGTAGGACAGACTATCACATTATCACAAATGGATAGCAAAGTGTATACTTGTAATAATAAACGTATAACAGACCTTAAAGACCCTGAACATGTGGATAATGCTGTCACTGTTAATTTTCTTGTAAAAGTTTTAGGAAATGCATTATTTGATGTATACAATCATATTGGTATTGGTTCAGGTCGTACTCCTTTGTTGGAATCTGAGAGAGGTACTTGGATTAAACGGGAAATTGTTCAAAACTATTTTATCAACCCTCGTACAAAAAAGTTTAGATCATCGGATTGGGGTGATTTTGATATTTAATAAAAGAACACAATAAACGACTTCATTTATGTCCAACTTGTCATAGAGGTAACACATAAGTTGTACATTGCGATTATAAAAGGACAATAATGACGTTCCAGTACATCAGTCCATATAGAGACACTGTAAGGAGAGGAGGTGGGATCACGTCCACAGCGGTTTCTCTGTTAAGTAAAGCTTTAAAACGAATTCCAGTAGGATCCATAGTAAATAGAGCAATAGACGCATTACCATACGAATTTCATATACCGGGAGGTTATCAGTATTGCGGACCAGGAACTAAATTGAAAAAACGACTGGAAAGAGGCGATCCTGGCATAAACAAGTTAGATCAGGCTTGTAAAGAACACGATATCGCATATTCCACGTTTGCCGATTCAAAAAATAGATCAATAGCTGACAAAAAGCTTGCGGACATAGCTTGGCAACGAGTAAAATCAAGTGACGCTAGCATAGCAGAAAAAGCAGCAGCTTTAGCAGTAACAGCAGGTATGAAGGCTAAAACAGCAGTAGGAGGTGGAAGAAGGAGGAGAAGGAGAGTAAAAAGGAGGTCAACCACAAGAAAACATGGAGGAAATATAAAAAGAAGACGACGATCTACAAGAAAAGGCAGGAAGAAGCCCACCGTGTGGTCAATGGTAAAAAACGGGGCAGGTCTTTACCTAAGACCTTATCGTGCATATTAAATGAAAAAAATCAATTGGTCATACCACATAAAGCATTAACCAATATTGAATTATTTAAATATATTTCCTGTTTAAAAATACCATTTTTCCGCGGTGTGTTTATGAAAGACAGTTTACCAAAGAAAATGTGGCAAAATGAGACTGGAATTGTAAATTTGGATAATACTGAAGGGCCTGGCACCCATTGGGTTTGTTATAAGAAACTAAATAACAATGTATATTATTTTGATAGTTTCGGTAATTTGCCACCACCAAAAGAACTTCAAAATTACTTTAAATCTGCTAAAAACATATATTATAACTATAAAAGAGAACAACCTGATAATACTTCAATATGCGGCCATTTATGTTTGGAATTTCTAGCTAAAAGTATCAGTCACTATTGAGATGTCTTCCTATACGGTATCATTAACAGGAAAATCGTCCACTTTACGAAGTATCCTTTTTCCAGCGTTACGCTTGCAAAAAGGAAGGTTTTGGGAGGCGGCACTATTGGATTTTACAACTTACAACTCTATCCCCAATGTTACGGAAGGTAAAAATAACGTATTGCATTATTATAAGGGAAAGGATGCCAGTGGAAAATTTACAGACTTACAAGAGTGCAGGTTACCCACAGGTTCTTATGAAATTGATCATATAAATGAATTTTTGCAAACTAAAATGGGAAAAGACAATATAACATTAAAAGGTAATAACAATACGATGAAAGCTGAAATTACTTCCAAATATTATATAGATTTCACTCAACCAAACTCAATTGGTGATTTATTAGGATTTTCCAACGATGAGCCTGTTTTAGAACCAGATGTAACACATTCCGGTAAGAAAACAGTAACAATATTAAAAGTCAATAGTATAGACATAACTTGTAACATTATACAAGGTGCTTACAGGGATGGGGCTAACACCCACATCATACATACTTTTTACCCAAGTGTACCACCTGGATTTAAAATTGTTGAAAAGCCACAAAACCTGGTATATCTACCGTTGAACACCACTTTCATTTCAGACATCGTGTTGAGCGTATTGGATCAAGACGGTAACTTGGTAGACTTCAGAGAAGAGCCTATTACGATTAGATTACATTTAAAATCGACACTTTAATACAAAACCATGGGTTTAACATTTAAAAGCGAACAACCTACGGGAAACCGCATTAGTAGCTCTTCAGCTGTGGAGGAGTTAACACGCGAGAACATTCGTTTCTTAGAGAGAATTGGATTAAAATTAACCGAGTATGGATATACTGGATATAGCGCAGGGTCCAACATTCGACGAAACCCTATGGGAAAAAGAATATCACACCCACAACCCTTACACTTCATCGAAATTAAACAATAACGATGAAATTCGTATTCCCATACAAAATCAAGACATTTACACACTACCATGTGAAAGTTACTTATATATTGAAGGACAAGTTACTAAAAAGGACGGTACTACTGTTGGTACAACAGTTCCATTTATAAATAATCCTATGGCTTTCCTATTTGATGAAATTAGATATGAAATATCAGGTGTAACAGTTGATTCCACTAAAAAAGTAGGTATTACGACAACTTTAAAAGGATTAACATCTATAACACCCAATGAAACCAATTTACTTAAACCTGCCGGATGGGTATTACCTACAATTGACACGATCACTCCAAATCCAAATGGATATTTTGATTTTCATATTCCATTACGTTTGCTGCTTGGTTTTGCTGAAGATTATAGGAAAATAATATTAAACGTTAAACAAGAATTAGTTTTGTTGAGATCTTCTAACGATAAAGACATTATTAAAGCTGCAGATGCTACTACAGATGCGACTTTAGAATGGAAATTAAAATTAGACAAAATTGTATGGAGAGTTCCACATGTTAAATTGGCTGACGAGCATAGAATGCTACTTTTAAGAAAATTAAAAGCCGATCGTGATATTGTTATTCCATTTAGAAGTTGGGAATTTCATGAGCATCCCAGTTTACCTACTACGGATCGACACACTTGGACTGTTAAAACATCGAATTATGTAGAACGAGCCAGGTATATTATATTTGGTTTACAAACAGGTAGAAGAGACGACATTACTAAACATGCAGGACAATTTGATCATTGTGACTTGAAAAATATTAAAGTTTATTTAAATTCACAATTCTTTCCATACGACAATTTAAATGTGTCATTCACTAAGAAGAAATACAGTATATTGTACGATATGTACGCGAGATTCCAAAGTTCATATTACGGTAAAACAAATACACCTTTATTACCACCTGACAAATATTTCGATGCCTACCCAATAGTTGTAATCGATTGTTCTAAACAAAATGAATCAGTAAAGTCTTCAAGTGTGGATATAAAAATAGAAATGGAATTCAACGATGCTATACCGGCTAATACAACTGCATACTGTTTAATTCTACATGATAAAATCGTAACATACACACCTTTAACTGGAATTGTTAAAAATGTATTGTAAGAACCGGTTTTGTTTCATTCCGCGAGTATAAAAGCAGAGCGTACAGACCGCTCCTCATCAGTTTGTTGCCTACTGTTGTATGGGTAGCATCGTATTCAATATGGCTTCTCCTAGTGGTACACCTGAAAATGTGGTAGATATTGAGAAGGAGATATCTGAGTTTTTAGATCCTCAAGGTCACCAGGAAGGAGGTGAACAAGACGTTTGCGGACAACTTCACGCCAGTAATAATGTTGAAGAAAAAGGTAAAAGAAGAAAGACTATACAAAAGAGAAAAAGGGATATTGAAGATAATATTTCTCCAAACATATTGAGTGAGGTATTTTTGCGAATATTTTACCCAATCTCTTCCAGTTTGGATAAAAGTGTTTTAATCGGTGTTATGAAATCTACAGATTATTCCCCTACTGTAATTTTAACTCATGGACCCAAAATGATTTTGTTTACGGACAGTGCTTGGGAATCGTTTATGAAACATTTGCATCTACTAGAATGCTATTTAAGTAGTAACATGTTTGGAAGAAAGACAAGAGTAGGACTTTTGGATTCAAATGTGGAAATTGATATCATTAAACAACGTGGTGATCATCAGCTACGGTTTAGAGACACAACAAGACATGATAACAAAATTCAACTTAATCGAGAGGAGTTTTTCATTTTAACTTGTGCTACTGAACCTATAACAAGATACTTGAGACAACTGGTGTTTTCAAGTTCGATTATTAAAGATTATCTGGAAGACACATTGGACAAACAACCGGACGCACCTATATTATACGGACCTGTGGATACTTCTATATTTAATAGAGTTCCTCATGAAGTACAAATGTGGAGACAATTGGAAAAGTACGCTCAACTACATAAGAAATCAGTAAAACAGGAAGAAGAGGAAGATGGAGGAGAAGAATCAAGTGTTAGTGATGAAAATGAAAATAAGGAAAATATAAAGATGGAAACTTAAATGACAATGGTTAGTTTTTAAAACAATAACCAACATTTTGTGGGGTTAGGCCTATTGGGGACGGTGCCCACGTTAAATATACACCAACGCGCCAACAACTGTACGGCCTGGTATAAAAGTAGTACCTACCGTGGTGTGGAAATCAGTTGACCTCCTGACTTCGTAATGAGCAGACGTGTGACCTTCAAAATGGACAAGGGAGAAGAACAACAAGTAAAGTCCAAGCCTGGTATTATTGAGTTTCAAGCGTTTCGTGGTAATGATGATAGATTCATTATAAAAGAACTTGTGTTTTTGGACATGAATACAAGTGTTCCTTATTCGTTTTTATTTAAACCACCATGTTCTTATTCGTCTTTAACTAGTAAAGCCGCTACTACCAACAGATGGATTTCAAAACACTTCCATCATATCGATTGGTATGATGGTTTTACAAGTTACACGGACTTGTATCACATTATGCATCACTTTTCAGACAAGTTTACCAATATTTACACAAAGGGGCTGGAAAAGAAAAGATGGATCGAAGGATTTACTCATGTTCCGGTTAATGATGTGGAATTGGATAAGAATTATCAATACATGCTGGAAACCATATGTATTTGTACAAAAAGCCCAGAACATGATAAAGATAGACATTGCGCTTTAAAAAATGCCTATAAACTCGCCTCTTACCTTCAAAGTGGGGAATTGGGGAGTGGTGGGGGTAACGGAGAGTATATAAGTGGGGAGCAGACAGGGACCTGGCATGAGTATTACTCGAGATTCCGAGACGACAACATCTCCGAGCAAGAAGACGATCTGTAACCTGACCATGGCATCTCACCAGTTCCTTCAGACTTTGGTCGAGCAGTTCAATGCTCACTCCAAGTCAACAATATTACCTGTAAAGAAGTGCTCGGAACTAAAAGACGAGAAGCACTACATAATCCATGCTATGAAGAAGATGGAGACTACAGTTGGGGAGGCCATCTGCTGCAGTCTCAGCGAGGCACCGTTTACTCCGGGGGATGAACCAAAGTTCCAGGTGTACCTGCCCAAGAGATTCGTCCATCTTCTACAAAACGAGGATCTTCGCTCTATTCAACCCGGGTGTCTATACCTGGTGTCCCACGGCTGCACGGGTAGCAATTCTACAGAGTTGACCATCCACATCGCTGACAAGCAGCAGTGTTAGATTTAAGTTTTAATGTTGTACATATGTTGTTGTTGTAATGTTTTATAAATAAACGAATCATAAAAGACAAAAAAAAAAAAATAAAAAAAAACAAAAAATGCAACATATCAATATGTGACAGACTTCACGTATTGATATGTTGCATTTTTTTAAACTTCGCGGGTGACCTTGACCTTTGACCTTTGCATTTCACAACTACCCCCACTACCGTAATTACCCCCACTACCGCACTAGGATTCAAACCTGCTTGGATGCAAAGAACGGTCAGTCTGTTGCCAACTAGCAAACGATGAGCACCTTGTACGAGCTTTGCTTACAACGAGTTATAACTGACGCATCTTTATTCCAGACGGCTTTACGAGATAATATCCCTATAACAGTAAAGCAGGATATCGAGGAGTACAAGAAAGATAATAGAGGGTATTCGGGATACTCCTGGTATAGGTTCCAAGACGGGGAAAAGTTTTGTAGGCCTTGTGGCAATGCTGCCGTCAGAGACCTTCGACGGTTCGTACAGGAAGGTGGTAGAAAACAGTTTGGATTTCTAGCACCAATGTTTAGATTTGAAAACTACAAGGACACCTGTGCTATTTGTTCCATCCCTTTGTATCAATGGAAAAAGTTTAGAAGTGTTTAATTGCATCTTCCATACCCCCACCACCATCACCCCCACCACTTTTCCATGTACCTCCAAACGCTGTGCCTCGGCTTCATTTCTACTCCAGCAGCCAACCTAGCAACATCAGGATGTCCCTCAACGTTAGTTGCGCAAGTTACGAGGAGGTGAGCATCAAGACTCAGCAGGAGCTAAACGACTTATACAAGGAGTTGCAGCTGATGGTGGCACGAGGCTACCGTATAAATGTGCAAGTTTACGCTTGCAATATACGGAACACCCGGCAGTCAAAGGAAGAGCCTGGACACTCCTCGACGGCTTCCTCACCAGCGTCCATGAAGACCGAGCCAGACAACTTGGACTACTTCAGCTGACTAGCAGTTGTATTTCTTGTCCTAACCATTGTAGAATATGTATATTTTTTCATTATATTAAAGAAGTAAAAGAGCAGAAACACCTATCTTGTTACTGACATATAAGCTCAGTAACAAGATAGGTTTTTTTAAAACACAATTTGGATGACCTTGAAACTTCCCCCTCCACTGCTTTGTTACCCCCACCACTTGACTATTGGTGTACATGGCACATCGCGATTGGAAACCTCATTCCATCTTCAACAGCCACACCGACAACATCAACAATGGCAAACCTACCAACAGATGAAAGGTGTCCTCACGCATGTTGTGACTTCGTCCACGAGTTGGAGAAGAGGATGCAGGAGAGGGCGATAAGAAGAAAACAGATCCACTCAGAAAATATCATGATAGTCAACGGCTATCTTTTATTGTTCGGCCTTATTATGGTTGTACTTTTCATACTGTACGGCATAGTCACATGTGTCGGCAAGGTTGCAGAAGAAAACGCTCGCCACCATCAATTAGAAAGTTTCAATGTTACTTTGTAAGTTTTCCTTTTTTAAAACTCCGTTTGGATGACCTTGAAAATTCCCCCACTACTCCACCACACCCCCCACCACTTCACCATGTTCCTGCATGAGCATCACATCAACCGTCATTCCTTGTCCGACAAGCAACCATGGCAGACAACAACACCATCAGCCAAGCTGACTCCACTACTGATGTCGGTACAAGTACGGGTTGGACACTGTCGGTCGATAGTGTACACTATTTGGAGTCAATTTGCGAACGTATGAAGGAAATACTGCGGGACAACCCTGGGATCATAATACAAATGAATTTAAATTATGATTGGTCCCAAGTTAGAATGCAAGGGGACGACAACAACGGTCAACAATCTCCACAATATTCGCCCATGTCCCCGATCTATCCTTACGGCGAGTCTGACGTCGATGAAGATGAGGCTGATGAAGATGCAGGGGACAACGAGGCTGAAGAGGAGTAAGCTTCATTCCTTTTTTTTTAAAACCTAAATTGGATGACCTTGAGAATTCCCCCTCCACTATTTCCTTTTTTTAAAACCCAAATTAAATGACCTTGAAAATACCCCCTCCACGTACTTTTGGTTTACCCCCTCTACTTTTCAATACTGTCACCACAGTCTGTAGCTCACATCATTCCTTGCTTAGCTATCATGGCGGACAGCACTCTTTCTCGAGTTGACTCCACTACGGATGAAGAATGGCCATTTTCCTGGAATGTTCATCTGCAAGACTCGGCAGAAGTGGATATGTTGCATGAGAAATTGGTGTATGTATTAAACGAAAACCCCAACATTGAATGTAGAATGACTATGGATTTCGATGCGACAGGGGTCCACACTCAACCTTCCACTTCCAGCCAGCCTGAACCTCAGCTACAGCCAAAGAACTTTACACATCTTTACACTCCAATACGGCCGGAGGATGTGGTTATCAGCGAGGCAGACTCTACTACAAGTTATATTGAACCAACGAATTGGAAGCTTGTTGTTGACACCTTACACAAGGTCGACTTAGTATGTGACAAATTAAAGGAATTGATGATGCAAGATCCTGGTCTTCGTTTTAAAATTGATTTGTTTTTCATCTGGGGAGCACCTGCACGGGGCTCTTCGTCTGACAGCTCTCTAAGTACAACGGATGAGGAGGAGGAGGACGACTAGTTATCTTTTTTAAAACTCCGTTTGGATGGCCTTGACCTTTCCCCCTCCACTGAGTTTATTTAAGGTGCACTCTCAATGACTGCAGCATCATTTCATCGCGCACCTTCACCACAGCAACATGGAGAGTCAACTCAACTACTGTTGCGAACGGAAATGTTTTTCATGGCCGAATGACATTGATGTTGCGGATGGCCTGGCGTGTAGAAAATGTGAAGCTTTTGGTCAATGCATGTGTAAGTGCAAGTCTTGGAAGAAGCCGAAACCGGAGTTGAAGACATTCCATGTGTACCAGATGAGAGGGCATAAGTACACTTGTTGCCCTGAACGTTGCATTGAATTCACATTAAAACAGCTAACTGGCTGCAAATTGTGCAACAATCATTTTGCAGGTTTTTGCAAACATTATTTAGGAGCCTGTCAGTACAGATCAACTTGGCATACAGAAGCACTCACTATCAATGAAATCGCTATAGATACACAAGAGTAGTCTTTCTACTCTTTTCTTTTTTTAAAACTCCATTTGGATGACCTTGACCTTTCCCCCTCCACTCACCTTAGTTTATATAAGCTCCATTTCTGCTGGCCACGGCATCACTTCATCTTGCTCCCTCGCCAAAGCAACATCAAGTATGGAAACTAAGCGTGTCTCATGTTGCGAGCATAAGTGTTTAGAGATACAAGGCGTCGTCCATTGTGCAAAGAAGCTTTGGGAGGAAGAGACAGGGACAACCTATTGCTGCGAGGGCAAGTGTTTCCTACTACCAAGATGGCAAGTGGACGGGCTGGCCTGCCGGCAATGTGAATGCTTCGGATGTTGCAGGTGTAGATGCAAGAACCAACAGCTGCCACCACCGGTACTACAAACTTTCAAAATCTACAAATCCAACTACTTTTACACTTGTTGTCCGCAGCGGTGTATTAAATTTCATTTCTCCAATCTTACCAATTGTCGGAAGTGCTACGGACAACCTGATGGGTGGTGCACCTGTTTTCTGGACTCCTGCCGCTACAGATCGGATTGGTTTACAGATCCGTTGGAAATTGATGAGGTCGCCCAGGAA